>JAXCGZ010023461.1:15000-32500 GCA_037179515.1 Halocaridina rubra
ATTCTCTTCCCTGAAAGTCAGAGCCTTACTCCTTTACTCAGCCACTCACCTTATAAGGAGAAAAGTAGCTTATGTATATAAAAAGACATATGAGAGAGAGAGAGAGAGAGAGGAGAGAGAGAGAGAGAGAGAGAGAGAGAGAGAGAGAGAGAGAGAGAGAGAGAGAGAGAGAGAGAGAGAGAGAGAGAGAGAGAGAGAGAGAGAGAGGAGAGAGAGAGAAGGAATTCCCTTCACCTTTACCCCATTTTTTCTTCCCTTTCTTTTTTTTCCCAATATAGAAAAGGTCATTTAAATATGTTTAGATAGGGTAAAAGAATTACATTTCAATGTTGGATACACACTAATTATAGGATATAAGTTCTCTGGGTCGCAAAAGTTAGCCCACAAAGTTCAAAGTAGCTCAGACCAAGAGATCTGAAGTCCTTAAGCTTTGTGCATTCTGTAATGTAGTGTACTAAATTGTTGCCCCCTTCACACTCACACAAATGGCATTTTGAGTGTTCTGGGTGCTCTCTACCAGTTTTCTCGCAATTCACCTCACATATATTTCTATAACCAAGTCTTATGCGGGCAGCAACTCTATCACAGTCATCTGTAAGAATTTTACTCATGCTGTATTTGTGTACTTACCTAATTGTGTTTACGGGAAAGAGCCCAAAGCTCGTATCTTCCCGTCTCCTGATCGCTTCCATTTTATACTTAATGATACTTATCATACCTGTCCATAAAACTATGGATTGAGATAGCATTTATTACCTCCTCGCTTAGCGAATTCCAAGTATCAACTACTCTTACACTGAAAAAGTATTTCCTTACATCCTGCAAAGAAGTTTTCTTACGAAGCTTCAAACTATGACCTCTAGTTCTAGAGCCAGCCATATCAAAATTTCGGTCTTATCCACTCTATCATAACCATGAAGGAATTTAAAGACTGTCACCATATCCCCCCTCAATCTTCTAGCTTCGAGTGATGGTAAGTCTAATTCCCTCAGCCTCTCATCATAACTGAGATTGCGTATTTCTGGCACCAGTTTCGTGGCATGTCTTTGAACTTTTTCAAGCTTAGCCATGTGCTTTTTCAAGTGCGGATTCCAAAAGGGGGCTGCATACTCAAGTTTTGACCTTACATAGGTTACATAAATATTTCTGAACATTTCCTTGTCCATGTGCCTGAAGGCTACCCTTACATTTGATAAGAATGCATATGCTGCCCTTACTATGCCATTTATATGTATTTCTGGAGACAAATCTGATAGTATGTTTACTCCTAGATCTCTCTCATTTTCTGTCTCTTGAAGTTGTACTCCAGCCACCGAGTAGTCAAGCTTGGGCCTTCTTGCACTTGTACCCATTCTCATTACCTTACATTTTGAAGAATTGAATTTCATTAGCCACTTTTCTGACCACTCATGCAGACTATTTACATCCTCCTGAAGTTCTCTACCATTGTTCTCGTTTTTTACTTTCTTCACAATCTTTGTATCATCTGCAAACATATTGATGAATGAATTTACAGACTCTGGTAGATCATTTACATATACAAGGAACAAAAGTGGCCCTAAAACTGAACCCTGTGGAACTCCACTCCTAACTCTTCTCCATTCAGACACTGAGTGTCTTACTCTAACCCTCTGTTCCCTTCCTTCTAAGTAAGTTTTTATCCATTCCAAGACATTTCAACCTATTCTAGCCATTGTTTGCAGCTTCATAATAAGTCTCCCATGTGGAACAGTGTCAAATGCTTTCTGGAAGTCTAGGAATATGCAATCTGCCCAGCCCTCTCTTTCCTGTAAGATTCAGCTTACCTCATCATAAAATTCTAATAAGTTTGTTACTGTTGATCTACCTTCTCTGAAGCCACGTTGCCTCACTGACAAAAAGTTGAAGGATTCCAAGTGAAGAGAGATATGTTTCCTTAGTAGTTTCTCCATAACTCTGCAAACTATGCTGGTTAAGGAAACTGGTCTATAGTTCAGAGCCGTATCCCTCCTTCCCTTTTTAAAGATAGGTATCACATTTGCTTGTTTCCAGCATCTTGGAATCTCCCCTTACTCCAGTGACTTTTTAAATATGATACTTAGTGCCACTGATATTGAGTTTGCGCATTTTTTAAGTACATGAGGGGATATGTCATCAGAACCTGTAGCTTTATGAATAGCTAAATCCATCAGCACTTTGCATACCTCTGTGGCTGTAAGGTTGATGTTCTCTAATACTTGCCCTTGAGCTTCTATCTCTGCAATCTGAGGGGGTGGGGTATTTTCTACTATAAATACTGACTGAAACTCCTTGTTCAATTCTTTGCAGATCTCTTCATCCATCTCAGTGATGCTTCCATCCACTCTCTTTAGCATTAAAACCAGTTCTTTTACCTTCAGTTTTCCTCTGATAAAGCTGTGGAAAAGCTTGGGATTTTCTTCAGCCTTCCTGGTGATGTCCCTCTCATAATCTCTCTCTGCCTCTCGCCTTTTACTTAGGTAGTCATTTCTTGCTCTTTTGTAGGTTTGCCAGGCATTTATGTTTTTTCTCTTCCTATACCTTTTCCAGCATTTGTCTCTCCACTCCTTAGCTCTTTTACACTCATTATCGAACCATTTCTCTCTGGCATGAATTACATCTACTTTGGTGACAGGTATGCAGCAATCTACTATCTTCCCATATTTCTCACAAAAGATGTCATACATTTTTTGTACAGATTTGTTGTAAAATAAGGTTCTCCAGTCAATAACTGCAAAAAGCTCATTCATTTTGAAGTAATCTCCTTTTGGATAGTTCCTCCTCATGTCCTTAGTGCCTCTACTCTCAGGCAGAATATCTTCAGTGACATACTCCATCAACAACACACAGTGGTCACTCTTTCCAATTGGTGGCTCATACTCAATTAGTTCAATATCCAACACATTATATGTGAATACTAGATCAAGTAGTGATGGCTCATCCCCACCCCTGGCCCTTGTTGGTTCCATTACATGTTGATGTAGGAAATTCCCTTGTACGCAATCTAGGAATCTTGCCCCGAATGAGTCCTCACCACTTTGTGGGTCAAGATTTATCCAGTCTATCTCTTTATGATTAAAATCTCCCATTATCAAAATCCTACATTTTCTCTTCCGTGCCATGTTAACAACTGAGTTTATGACTTCAATAGTACCTATATGATGTGTCTCAGCCTTCTGAAGTTTTCGTAATGTTGGATCGAACAGCTGCTTACATGTTGTGCTAGTGTAAAAAGTTCTTGCTCTTCCATAATCTCATTATACAACATTGTTTTGAACTGAGTCAGTGTGGTAATAGATTCAGACACTGAACTCTCAGTTGCCACTTTTGCCAGCCTGTCAGCCTTTTCATTACCTACTATCCCAACATGGGAGGGTACCCATGAAGAACTTAACTTGGAGTTTAAGTTTTGCGCAGTTAATAAGAGCCTTTATATTCTTTCTTTCAAGGATAGGATGCCGTATACAGTTGGGTTTGGGGAGAGAAACGTGTTCTTTATAGATTTGATCCCTCTTTGTTGTGGAAACCGGATATTTTCGCTGGGGGATGTAACCATTTTCGTTATAGAGTGAAAAAGTTTTATTATGGTTGAGGTAGTTTTTTAATATGTGGGGCTGTTTTCAATATACAGGGTGCCATTTACTATACGAGGGGGCCCGTTTTCGTTTTCTTCCCTAAGCTTCTTCGTATCTGACTTATACCATCGGTAGGGTTCCAGTTTGCCGATTCCCATATTGCCGAATCCCATAATCTGAATATATTATTAGTATAGTAAATACAGGTGATTGCAGGGGTTGATTTAGGTTTGCTATGGTTAGGGTAGGTTTGGTTAGGTTAGATTAGGTTTGGTTAGATTAGGTTAGTGTCGCATGACTGAAGTCTTGCTGAAGCCAGAATCTGAAACTGTAACAAGTCGTGAAGGGAAACATGAGAGGCTAGGGGTCAAGGGTAAAATCGAATACTCTCCCAGTTGTTTTTCTGGGTAAGGTCAATAGTCAAGAAAGGGTCAACGAGCACCTGGCTGGATCCATGGGGCTTAGCACCTGGCTGGATCCATGGGGCTTAGCACCTGGCTGGACCCATGGGACTTAGCACCTGAGCATAGCACCCGGCATTAAGTGCCTCAAGAGTGTGGGAAAGGCCCAGAAGTCGGCCCTGCCCAAAACCACAAGAAACCCTATATGCCCTGGAGGGATACCCAATAGCCATGACCTGATCTAAAACTCTTCCGTTCTATAGGCCTGCTGCAATAGCCCCTCCCCCAAGAGGAGGGACCTCTCTTTGAACCTGAAGTCAATTAGCAGAAATGGATTTAGCGACACGCCCTGCCCTTTGGGGTACTTCAAGAAAACCCGAGGTATTCAGAGAGCGGCAGTTAGTCAGAATCTTACCAGGGGCACGAATAGATCATAGATTTTGATAGTCATAGGGTGGGGGGGCATTGAGGCATCAAATATGTTGTACTCTAGAATAAATTAAGATAAAGGAACCACCGCTTGTCCATTCTTACCTTGCACCCGTCTGATACTAATAGTAACGTAGTGACAAGAAACACTACGACAAACTGGTGGCAGTGCGGTACGATCCCACGTCGGGCCACATACAAAGAGACTCTCATATCAGAAGAAACCAGTGCGAAGAAAAGAAAATAAGAATGGCAAATGCAGAAATCCAATATCTCCCAATTCAAGAAATGAGTGACGAGGCCAAATACCGGAGAATTCTCGAATTGGAGGAGCACATGCGGCGCCTACAAACTCCTGCCGATGCCGCTCCGTCGAGAAGGAATTTGGTCAACGCCGACAGAGAAACCGACACCTCAAACATCGACGCACAGCCTGCTGCTCCGAGCCCCGTGGTGACACAGGGAACGCAGCAGGACATACCCCCACCCCATGCCCTTGTTGGAAAGACGCCTCGAGTCAAAGATTCATCTTTATACTACGACGGCGCATATGTAAAAGACCTCCATTGCCTTCTGCCATGAAGTTCTTCGGGACCACCTCCTTAAAATAGCTAAGTACTTGTGATCTGTATCCAGTGAGTAATGGGAAAATTATTAAAAGAAATTGAGGTCGGTGGATGCCGCCATTTTACCTTGTAGTTATGCTTTGACTCAGCCAACCCGCCTATGAGTAGTGTGGCTCCTAGTAAGCTAATAAAAGTAGAATTTCTGTACCCATTACTAACATGGATAATTTGTACTAATAGCTATAAGCAGCAATAAACTCCATTTTTGTTATAATTGGAAGAATATAACGAGTAATTGCGTTTAGAGGGTGTTCCATTTATTTGTATTAATGCCTAAATTGAATTTTAAGAACGCGAATGTATTGATTGTAACTGAAAAATTTAATGCACGTGAAATCACTATTACAGTATATTAATTTCTTAAGCGCAAGAATTATAGTGAGAAGTATACTTGAATCCGCTCTTAAGGTTTTTTTTTAACCACGAGTGATTTCCAAGAAAGGAATGCGGAAATGACCAACCGATCTTCCAACCTCGTTATTATAAAGATATAGTAATTGTACTGATCTTTGATATATGAAGTATGTGTAAAATCATTTTTATATTAATTTCTTAAAGCGTAAGGAATCGAGTGATAAGGTCCTTGCACCTGTTTTCAAGGTTCTTTCTTTTTGTTTTTGTTTTTTCTCTGCGGGAGTAATATTTTATCGAAAGAAAGACATAAATGACAGATCGTTCTTTTAATGTTATGATGGGGAATTGATATTACGATACGTGTGTGGCATTTCTTTTAGAAGAATAAGAAATTTTCGTGATATTGTTTAGAGATGAGTTTTTTTAATTTCGCGCTATGCAGGCGAAGGTAAAAGTAAATTCGAGTGAATTTGTGCTGTGCTGGAATAGGGGAGCTTTTTCAGTGTCACCCTAACGTAGCTTCAAAGGAGTAGAATGTTTGTTTGTTTATCTGTTAGACTGGGACCTAGGACTGGTGAGGCAGTCTTGTGACCACGCGACCCAACCGAGATTTCACCTTTACACTCCTTCAGAGTAAATAGAAGGGAATTGTACAGAGAGGAAGGGGATGATTGCTTGAAAGTGATATAGCGAATGTGATAGAGAATGAGTATGAATGACTGGGGGTATAATGGGGGGGTTGCTCTAGGGGGTGAAATCGCGGAAAGCACCGTTAGGAAGCATGATTGGGGGAAGTCTGCGAGGGTAGTTCCCCTGCTCCAACGGGTCTTTGCACATGCCATATCCAAGTATTTTTATAGGAGGTGATGTGCTGTTGCAATATCTATTGAGGGATATTTTTGAGAAAATGATTCTCCACCTGCCCAGATATGGTTGAGATGCCAAGTTTGCTTTATTTTTGTTTCGTCCCCTACTCCGCCGATGAGATTATTATTCGATGTCTGAAGATTCCAAGATAGATATTACGTGATAAAAGACGTGAATCTGTGAATGATTCTTCATTTTTTTTGTTAGCTGCAGTATATACATTATTTGTCTGAAGAGATATGTTAGATTGATAAAATAAAACTTTGCGAGTTTTAGCCATGATAATGTTTATCAAAATTATTTCAGCCTGGTCATAAAGAAAGAGTGTGAGCTGACACAAAATGACAACAAGAATGTTACACAGCCGTCTCACGTATTTGAGAGAGCAGAAGAATATATATATATATATTCTCTATTTTAATTGTTCCTGTGCAATTCCTTACGAGATTATGAAACTTAAGCAAAATGCATTCCTTACTGTTGCGAATGAAATATACTTTTTGTTTTTATTCTTGCATACACAGAGACAGACTTTTTATATTTTTTCAGATACCAGTTTTTGCTATATAGTTTTTTGTGTGAAGAAAAAATCATTAATACCTCTATCCCCTTGATCTATATATTATAATTAAAGAGTTTTGAAAAAGATTAGCTAGAGATGCTTATTGTTAATACCTATCATCATCATGAATTTAAAATTACAATTGAGCTAATTAAGATAATTGAGATGCTCAGAGATTATATGTTGAGTTTTAAATTTAAAATTAATTATACTTAAGTCCTTTTAAGATGTTTGTTAAGAAAAAGATATTTGTACTTTTGTTGATAGTAGTAGAGATATTGTCACGTATAAATGTAATATTTTGCTTTAATTTCATCAGGGATATGTTGCCTTACAGAGAGTGTGTGCATCGACTCAGCCCTCTGATTTATAGCAAGAGAAAAAAAGAGATTGTCATTATAGACAAGGATGTGTATGCTATTTCAGTAAAGCCCTTTTGCAATATTAAACAGACAGGAATGGATTTATGCTTCGATGTTTCTGCAGTTGTACACTAAGTTCTTTTGCTTTTTTTTTTTTGTTAATTGGGAAATAAAAATAGCCCCCTGACAATAAACGTAAAACTCTATCAATGGTCATTGCTCATGTTTGTTCGCTTTCATTTGTTTATTTATTCTTTTATTCTGTAGAGATACTCTGCGGCAATTTATTTTTTTATTTTCAGTACATGTAAAGGAAGGAAGCCCATCTCACCTGACCACATGGGTGGATACTGCAAAGTATTTCACGGTCGCCCACTCTCTCTCCTCTCTCTCCTCTCTCTCTCTCTCTCTCTCCTCTCTTCTCTCTCTCTCTCTCTCTCTCTCTCTCTCTCTCTCTCTCTTCTCCTCTCTCTCTCTCCTCTCTCTCTCTCTCTCTCCTCTCTCTCTCTCTCTCCTCTCTCTCTCTCTCTCTCTCTCTCTCTCTCTCTCTCTCTCGCTAACAATGCTGCAGGAGTCTCCATCCCAGTGGCGAGGACCCTCTACATCCTACTACTTCGGTCAGTGGTTGACTATCTGTCTCCTGCCTTGTGTCTACTTCCTAGACCAGCTCTCGAGCCACTTGAAAAGTTCCAGAATCGAGTCATGAGATTTATCTTGGGATGTTCTCTCTCTACCCGTATTGTGAGTATGCAGTTGGAGCTCAACTTGCCCCCTCTTGTGGAGAGGATTTATGCCAATGTGTCCTATTTTACTGTTAAGTGTCTTCACTACCCCTTTCTTGCTCCGTACTTCTCTGCTGTCATGAGGACATCCCTGGATCCAGACGCACCCAGGCTCCCACTTCGAGCAGGAGGTCATAACTTTATCAGGGTGGTGAGTGACATTTTCCGTGGCCTTGACATCGACCTGCCAGTGCAGGCGGCTGTCCCAGATTTACCACCCTGGCGTGTCCCCCTCCCCTCTGTCACATATACACCGACCTCGAAGGATGTCTATCCCCCCTTGCAGAGACAGTTAGCTCTGGAGACTATCGCTGATGTGTCCACGTCTGTCCCTGCAGCACACCACGTCTATGTTGATGGTTCTGTACAAGCAGATGGGAGGGCGGCATGTGCTGTGTTTTCCCCCACCATGGAGCCGCCTGTGCCAGCTGATTCATGGATTGGCCGTAGACTACCCACCTCGTCAAGCTCCACCTACTGTGAACTGAATGCCATCTTGGATGCCGTGACTCTCCTTGTTCGACGACAAGTGAATGGGGTAATAATTTGTGACTCCCAATCGGCCCTACAAGCCCTATCCTCGCCAAGACCTATCTGTGGCCGTGCTGTGGGAGATATACTATGTCGCCTCGCGGCCGCTCGGGATGCTTCTCTTGTTGTGTCGTTTGTATGGACTCCATCCCACATTGGGCTGACTGGCAACGACACAGCGGATCGTCTTGCCAAGGCGGCCTGTATGCTGGATGATCATGCTCTGGACGCTGAGCCCTCCCTCCGATGCCTACGTAACATCATCTACTCAGCTGGGTTTGCCATGACGGTCCGGCGCAGGGACACGGAGAGGGCCAACAGTGTGTCCATACAGCACCATGATCACTTTCTTCACAGCCGCTACAAGTATCGCAGACGCGGGTTAATGGTGCGGAAAAACAATGTAGTTAGTGCTCGGCTCAGAATGGGGTATCGGCCTTTATGGCAGGTCTCCCAGACTCTAGATATGCCACAGTACACCTCCTGTAAATTATGCGACTGTCCTAATGCTAACACTCTTGACCACTATTGTCTTCAGTGACCCACAGTGAGAGATGTTTTACCACGAGGTCAGAACTTAATACAGATCTGCTCATTTTTACTTAATGATGACAACCTTGATGTCATTCTTGCTCGTTATCCTCACTTTGGTGGCCATTAATTATATTGAATTATACATATATTTTCTGTATGTTGCTGTATAATTCTGTTTGTGCATTCTGCGTTTCTCTGAGCTTTACTTTTGCATATAATGTACTCTGTGCTGCCATACTGTGAGTTGTGTGTTAGTATGCAGCAATGTTTTATCAATGTGTACACCTCCCTGTAAACTATGTTCAATTCTTGGTTTTGTATCCATTTGAAGCACTATTTGTATGAACTCATGTAATGTCTGACGCCTTGGCGCAATAAATTAATAAAATAAAATAATCTCTCTCTCGCTCTCTCTCTGAGACTGACATGAGCTCCTTCCGATGCAAAGAGAATGTTGCCGTCATTGATTCTTATTTTATTTTTTTTTTCCAGCGAAGCTAGGCGATAATTGTGCCTACATTTTGTTTCAGTTGATAAATTTTTGTATGCTGTTATTGCATAAATACTGATAAGACATCGGTAGTACCGACTTTTGCATAAATATTTGTGCCACATATCGCAGCTGTTTAGAGAGTAGATCAAACTCCCATTGACAAATTGGGGAGCCCGAAAGTTGCCGTTTATGCTTTATATATATATATATATATATATATATATATATATATATATATATATATATATATATATATATATATATATATATATATATACATATGCTATGACAGCAGGAATTTGAATAGTAAAAGAGACTGTGTTAGAATGAGCATTACTATGAAATATAAGTATAGAACTCCGTTCTTACTTTTGAATGCCAGTCTCCATTGTATATATATTACTATTTCTGATTTAGTATTTTTATTTCATTTTTTATTATTTTTTATTATGATCATGTTTATTAGTAATGTTATTATTATGTTGACTGTTATTGTTGCTATCTCTCAATGACCTTTTGCTAATTATTATTTTTGAAATGCAATCAGCAGTAACCTGATGATTTGTATCTTTTATCTGAATTCATGCTTGATATTACTGTAGCCACTACTAATAAGAATATTTCTTTAGTGGCTTTTCTCAGCATTTAATGATTATCCTTTTTGATATCTATAGTAGAGTAATGTTATGTACCAGTTTCTCAGCTAAGTCCTAAGTATCTTGGAATAATAATCTAGTGGTGTAGACACATACCTCCCATTACCACCCTATTTCTACGCAGCCCCGACCTGCAAGTTCTAAAAGTCTTTAGATTTTGTTCGCTCTCAAACAAGACCTGTTGCCCATTGAATAGAGATTGCAAGCACTTGCAGTTGCAGGGGAGGCAAAGTATGGCCATTGTTGGTACCCCAAAGTCATAGGAAACCTTTCTTACAACTGTATTAGTGACATAGGTTCAAATTTTCATCCCGAGTTCTGCTTCGAAGGTACGTGTGTATTGCAGTACTGAAGAGAAAGTCGTCGTGACATTGCAGGTCTCCTACAAGGGTGGTTCTAGTCAAGACCGGGGTAGGATGAAAAAGCCAGGCTGGAGGGATTCAGAAGATGCATCGATCGCTTCCTTTTTGTCTTGCCAATCTTAGGAGAAATAGAATTTGTGGTAGTGTACAAACCTGGGCCTGCAGTGAAGATGGCGGGTGAGAGAAAAATGCGAGGACACATGGATACCGTTATATAATGCCTGGCAAGAATTTCATGAGCAAGGGAGAGGAAACAGAAGTCTATTAAAACATTTTAATAACTCCTTAGAAGCCACGTAAACGAATTGATGAGATCCCCAGAAAGAATCCCTATACATGTCCTAACTTTGGTGAAGAGAGAAAGGAATGATATGGAAAATCCCTTATTAGTTGTTTAACGGAAAAAAAAAAACACGTATTAGAACTGAAAAAATGGGAAAGAAAATGCCCTACCGTCTTTGACCCCTGTGCGAAAAGACAATTTGTATTTTTTTTATTTTTGTCTAGCTTTAGGATAATTTTAAAGTGAAAACTCAGAGTCTCCTTGAGACATAGGTTTTTTAGAATAAGTACCATTGATAAACTACAATTTGCACAAATTATAATAAGTTGTTGTCTGCCTAAATAATATCATTGTATTGCTTAGATATTATCATTGTTTGAATCATGATTTAATCTTGGTGTTCATTAAGTTCTCATATCAGTTTGTCTCTGAATAGCAATTGCATATTGAAATGGTGAATGTTTTTTTTAACTTTTCACACCGTAACAAATGTTTTGTTTCAGGAGTAGTTTTTTAAGGCTTAATTTTAAGACAAATCAATGCCCCATAGTAATGATAGGAATAGAAATTATAAGATGAGGTTTCTTATAAAAATTACCAAGGGATGGAGTGCATCTTTCTAATTCAGGTGTCCCGGTATTGGCTGGTATGATAGACAGAGAGGTAGGGGGGTTTTGTTAGACACAAATAATTAAATGAATAATACTTGTGCAGAGAAATTAGTCAGTAAGGGTTCAGTAAATAGTGGGTCAAATAACTGGGAGTCTAAGGATAAGAACCATTTGTTACATAGAACAAATATTAACAAAAAGAATAGCCACAAGAAGGGTAAAGCTAGAGAAAGTTTAAAAGTATATTATACAAATAGCCGTAGTTTAGGTAACAAGATAGAAGAGCTGAGAGCCATAGTATGTAGTGAGAGACCGGATATAATATGCATTAGTGAAAGCTGGATTTATTTAGAAAGCAAACACCTTAAAGCTGAGTACATAATTACAGGATATAAACTTTATAATGCTGATCGTAGTGCAGATAGAAGAGGGGGAGGGGTAATTATGTATATTAAAGATAGCCTCAGAAGCTGCATTAAGTCTGGAATTAAGACAAATCTAAATTCAGAAACCTTATGGGTTGAAATTAAAAATAATATAGAAAGTCTAGTTGTAGGAGTAGTCTACAGACCACCTGAACTAGACAATATAAAGTCGCAAGTTACATACGATGAAATTTCTAAAGTGACCAGGTCAAATAGAGTTTGCATTGTAGGCGATTTTAATTTTAGACATTAACTGGGAAACCATAACAGGTGATAGTAGCTCTAAGGAGTTTTTGGAAGTAGTAGAAGACAATTTCCTTTCTCAGCATGTACTTGAAGCAACACGGGGGGTGAATACACTAGATTTAGTTCTTAGTAATAGAGAGAATATGGTTACAAATTTAGAAGTTGGTGAAAAATTGGGCAACAGTGACCATGATTCCATTAGATTTAACATAATTTTCAAGGAAACTATAAAGGAAAATAAGAATATTGTTCCAAACTTTAGAGCAGGAGATTTTGAGGGCTTAAAAACTAAATTATCTAATGAGGTATGGGAAGGGATTTCTGGGGTACAGATGTGGGTAGTTAATCCAGCAGGTCAGGTCGCAGGTAGCGGATTACCCTGAAATTTGAGTACCACATGCCAAGGATTATCACAAGATAAGATCAATACATTAAATTCTCTCACAGGAAAGAACAGCAGCCCTTCAGTTAATATAAATTTGGATGAGGAATATAACAATTTTGTCATGACTCTTAAGAATAGTCAGAGAGACTATATTCCCATGAAACATTGCAGATCAAGAAAAAATGACCCTAAATGGATGAACAATAGAATAAAGAATCTTATAGGTATTAAAAGAGGAATATACAGGAAACTAAAAAGAGGTGAAGAGCAGGTGAGGCAGCAATATATACAGTTAAACAGGGAAGTTAAAAAGATAGTTAGAGAGTTGAAAAGAAAATACGAAGTTAGAATAGCAGGAGAAGCTAAAGAAAATCCTAAAGGGTTTTATCAACATTATCAAACAAAATTTAAGGAAAAAGTCGGACCAATTGAAGTAGCCAATGGCCATATCACAGATGACGATAAAGTGATGTGTACATGTTTAAATGATTATTTCTTATCTGTATTTACCAATGAAAACTTGGAAAATATTCCGGAAGTAGAATCCATTTACAGAGACAGTCCCGATAAAATACTTAGTTCAATAAATATTACGAGAGAGGAGGTAATAAAAGAAATAGATAAATTAAAGGCTCATAAATCTCCGGGACCTGATGGAATATATGCTAGAATATTAAAGGAATGCAAGGAAGAGCTTAGTTGTCCACTAACTGCATTATTTAATAATTCAGTCAAATTAGGATCGGTACCCATGGAGTGGAAATTGGCAGATGTGGTACCAATATTTAAAAAAGGAGAACGAGTTAAAAAGAATAATTATAGGCCGATAAGTTTAACGTCAACAGTGGGTAAGATTCTAGAATCCATAATTGCAAATAAAATAAGGGCACATCTAGATTCACACAGACTGATAAAACTTTCACAACACGGGTTTCTTAAGGGTTTTTCGTGCCTTACAAACTTACTGTCTTTTTATTCAGAAGTTTACGAGGCAGTAGATTGTGGCAAAGAATATGATACAATATATCTAGATTTTAGCAAAGCTTTTGATAGAGTTCCTCACAAAAGATTAGTTAAAAAGCTGGAAGCTCATGGTATAGGAGGAGCTGTTCTCAGATGGATCAAACAATGGTTAAAAGACAGAAAACAGAGGGTTTGCATAAATGGAGAGAAATCAGAGTGGGGCTCGGTTACTAGCGGGGTACCACAAGGCTCGGTACTGGGTCCCCTATTATTCATCGTATATCTAAATGATCTGGATTCGGATATCAGCAGTAACCTAAGTAAATTCGCAGACGACACTAAAATAGGTAGAACTATAAATGGAAAAGAAGACATTCATGCTTTACAGGAAGATCTAAATAGATTATCTGAATGGTCGGACAAATGGCAAATGGAATTTAATGTTGAAAAATGTAAAGTAGTTAAAATGGGTACTATAAAAGACAATTCTAGTTATAAGCTAAATAACCATGAAATCAGGAGTTCTCAGTGTGAAAGGGATTTGGGAGTTCTTGTGAGTAGTAGTCTTAAGCCAAGAGAGCAATGCACAGCAGTCAGAAATAAAGCAAACAGAATTTTAGGATTTATCTCAAGAAGCATTAGCAATAGGATGGAAAAAGTTATTTTGCAGCTCTATCTTGCATTAGTTAGGCCCCATTTAGATTATGCTGTGCAATTCTGGTCACCCTATTATAGAATGGAAATTGAATCCTTGGAGAGAGTGCAGCGAAGAATGACCAAGATGATACACAATATCAGAAATCTACCATATGAGGACAGATTAAAAAAACTTAATCTACATTCTCTAGAGAGGCGAAGAGTTAGGGGGGATATGATTGAAGTGTATAAATGGTTTAAAGGGATTAACAAGGGAGATATTAATAAAGCTTTAAAAATTCATGATCAAACCAGAACTCGTAATAATGGATTTAAGCTTGATAAGTTTAGGTTCAGAAGGGAAATTGGTAAAAATTGGTTTGGTAATAGAGTAGCTGATGCATGGAACAAGCTTCCTAGTAGGATAGTAAATGCCAATACCTTAGACACCTTCAAATGTAGATTAGATAGACATATGACAGAGGTAGGGTGGGTATGAATTGGTTAGTGCTTGTTAGAAAAATCATAAAAAGAAAAGTAGAATAAATAAGTAGAGTAGAATAGAATAGGTTAGACATGCTGAAAATACAATTCAAAAATGGAGCTGCCTCGTGTGTGCCAGTAGATATGTTGCAGTGTCCTCTATTCTGATGTTCTTATGTTCTTATGTATCACATTTTTAAATGTCCATACATGCTAATACTCTACATAATTTGTTTGTTAATGTTCTACATGATTCATATGTTCACTGTAACTAACCAAATTGTGTAAATCTTTGGAAAAAGGAGAAAAGTAGATAAAGTAACGTTGTGATCTAAACTGACTTTTGATCTTAATTAATGTTTGATAATGATTAGTTACCCACTCAAGTCATGATGATTAGGGTTATTTTTATTTTTAAATATAGGAATATGTTTGTACTAAAGATTGTTTAGAGTTCATAGAAATAGGAATTCTAAGATAATAGCTTAAATAATTTGGCCCCGTTTTTTATTGTAAACTAATGTTAGCTAGGATATATCCAAGAGCTCTCAAAAGATAACCCATGCTGCTGCTGAAATAAGAGATATTTCAGTTTGGTGGGGAGGGATGTTGCATGACTGAAGTCTTGCTGAAGCCAGAATCTGGAACTGTAACAAGTCGTGAAGAGAAACATGAGAGGCTAGAGGTCAAGAGTGAAATCAAATACTCTCCCAGTAGTTTGTCTGGGTACGGTCAATGGTCAAGAAAGGGTCAACTAGCACCTGGCTGGATCCATGGGGCTTAGCACCTGGCTGGATCCATGGGGCTTAGCACCTGGCTGGACCCATGGGACTTAGCACCTGACCTTAGCACCTGGTGTGAAGTGCTTCAAGAGTGTGGGAAAGGCCCAGAAGTCGGCCCTGCCCAAAACCACAAGAAACCCTATATGCCCTGATCTAGAACTCTTCAGTTCTATAGGCCTGCTGCAATAGCCCCTCCCCCAAGAGAAGGGACCTCTCTTTGAACCTGAAGTCAATTGGCAGAAATGGATTTAGCGACATGCCCTGCCCTTTGGGGTACTTCAAGAAAACCCGAGGCAGTCAGAGAGCGGCAGTTAGTCAGAATCTTACCAGGGGCACGAATAGATCATAGATTTTGATAGTCATAGGGTGGGGGGGGCATTGAGTCGTCGAATATGTTGTACTCTAGAATAAATTAAGATAAAGGAACCACGGCTTGTCCATTCTTACCTTGCACCCATCTGATACTAATAGTAACATAGTGACAAGAAACACTACGACAATAGATTAGGTTGCTGATAGTTATATTGATTTGAATAAAAGTCAGCAATTTGGGAATCGGCAAAGTGAACTTGGCAAAATGGGAGTTGGCATTTTGGGAATCGGCAATCTGGTACTAATTTTTACCATCATAGGGAAAATATTTTTCTGTAGTAGAGCCGTTTTCTAAGTGGTCGTTCTTTCCCGAAGCCATTTTTTCCTGTAACAGCTCCCATGGTCTTCAAACACTACTATAAACAAACAAACAAACATTGCTTGCACCATCCTTACAATGATGATCCTTCAGTCTTATTAAATAGTGGCTAAGCTTAGCCAGATAGTATCTATTTTTACTTATTAATCAACAACAATCATATCCTAAATAATATTCTAATATTTTCTAAAGATGAAATTCTAACAAAAGTCTTTCATGTATGCCTAGATTATTGCACATCCACTGTGACAGGAAAATAGCCTACCCCTCAGCCCCTTGGATAACTATTGACATTAGAGAATCAATGCACATCAGAAATTAAATGCAAAAAGAGCTAAAAATGAAAAGATATGACTCTCCATGACAGAGGAATTTGTTATATCCCTCACTTACATAAGTAAAAAATCCACATAAAACAATTTAATGACCTTAAACATGATACATCAGCAACTTGGAAAGTGAAAAAGAGTATGATACCCACTGAAAAAACTAATCTCTGCCAGTCATGAAAATATTAGTGAACATGAGTAATTACTTAAATCACTATTCTTCCAAAATATATGTCAAAGATCACTTCAGCATTAAATCCTATTGGTTGTGTTGCCACAAATCTTACCATAAAGAACCTAAGAAGCTCTGGTTCTTATAGTCCGGATGGTATACCCTTTCGATTGCTCTACCGGTGATTGTATTTTATATCACAATAATTAGAAACACCTCCATTGTTTCTAGAAGGTTTCCTGATTCTTGGAAAAAAATCATACGTAATTTATCTACATAAAACAGGGGATAAGGAAGATGTGACAAACTATTGTCATAATTCCCTTCTACCCCATTTTCTCTAAAATATTAGAAAAAAAATTGTTGCTAACCAGTTAATGTCTTTTCTAGAGAAAACTATTATCTGAAAACCAACAAAGTTTCAGAACAATACGATCTAAGGAAGCAACACTACTCAGAGTTACTAATAAAATTTACAATAATATAGATAAGAAAAAATTTATCTGCTTGCATTCTTTGACAGTGTAAGCCATGAAATTTTTATTAATAAATGTACTAACCTAAATATTAACTCGACCTGGTGTAGGGAGTATCCGTCTAATTGCAGACAGTCAATCTGTCTTAACAACAGTATCTCTACTACAAAATATGTATCATTTTGTGTTCCCCAGGGATCAATCCTTGGGTCTATCCTTTTCTCCATTCACATAATAATGATCTATCTATTTTCATACCTGACTGTTTAGTTGTACAGTATGATGACACTCAGCTACTCCTTAGTGGTGATATTATTAATCCCCCAGAGCTAACTTTAAGAACAGAAAACACTCTGTCAAAAATTAAAACCTATTTTCAAGAAATCGTTCTGTTAATTAAAGATATTAAAACACAATGCATGTTTACTGGTGCAAGGTACCACATAGCACTAATTCCTGAAAACACTACAATTACCTTTTGTTTCAG
>JAXCGZ010023461.1:37500-39498 GCA_037179515.1 Halocaridina rubra
CTTGCTCCCCTACGTGTCGTAAGAGTCGACTCAATGAGGCTGAGCAAGTGGACTGCGAATCTCCTCCTCTGTATTTTCTCTTCCCAAAAGAGTCAGAAAATTTTACCTTGACTCAGCCACTCCCATTATAAGGGGAAATTGGCTCACGTATATATCATTATTAGATCCTCAGTTGTGAGAGAAACCTAGAGGAATCACTTATTAATCTCACTCCTGTTTGAAATTGTAAAAGTTATCGAGTCCTCTCACATGTGTGACAAGATTCTTGAAATAAAATAGTTCACATTTCTTTTACTTTGAAAAGTTGTCGACTTCTGTGGTGGGTGTCAAGAGACTTTCATTGAACTCTGAAAGGTAGTCGATACCTAAGTTTCTATGACAAGACCCTTAAAATCTTATATTGATTTTTCCTTGTCTTATAAAAATTGACGTTTCCTTAGTTTGTTTGAAACAAACCTTAAAGACATATATTAAACTCTCTTGACAAGATCCTCTGAGTTAAGAATAAGCATGCGTTGAGAAAAGACGAGGTGTCCCAGAAACATATGTTTTTTCCATTATCGCAAACCAGAAAGTACCGTAAGCCATAAGAGAGAGACAAGAAAGAGAAAAATGAGTAGGCTTATTCCAGGTAATACACAAAACAAGGCTTATTACTGTACAGTAACATACATACCTTTCAAAGCAACCGCAACGACAGCATTGACCATGGTTTAGCCATGGGTAAGCCCATAACAAAAATGCCTAGGAACAGTAACAAAATAGAGAACAGTTTGGGTATCATGTATGCACATGTAAATGATAAGCTGTATGATACTGGAGGCCTATACCAGGCATAACGCAAAACAAGGCTTTTTGCTGTGCAATAACATATAGTACCTTCCAAACAAAAACAAGCATACAATGCTACAATAAAATTGTTAAGGAACAGGACTAGAAAAGAGAATAGTGTGGTTATTGTCTACACATACATAACCTACACGTTCTCTGTACATAACTACTGTTCAAATAAAAAATGTTGTAGGAATATTGCTAGATGAGAGAACAAGTTGAGCATTTTCTACGTATGAATAATATGTAAATGCATTTGGTGTTTCGTCTGGGGTTTTCAGAGGTTTAATGAAACTTTTATTACATTACAATTGCTGTAGAAAGAACATTGGAAATGAGGAAGGGTTGGGTATGTGCTCTCTATATGCATGAAATAAGCTTTTTGAACACAGGCTTCCATCTATGGAGGTCCTTATCTCTCACAGTTGGAGTCTAGCTTTTGTTTTAGGTGAGAGCTAACTCAAAAGGCATGATGACTTCACTAATGGGTATGGCAGAGCATTTGGAGAGTCAACTGCATGATGGGATCTGGAACGAGAATAGATATGCATGTAACTGTCCTCAGGCTCTGCATCTAGAAAAAAAAATTCAGTCTTCGCACGATATATTTGCGCACTTTAGCTTTTAGTCACACAACTACACACACACACTCACAAACTGGACAGCAGACAGGATTTATGAGACTAGGGCTATTTACTGTGAACCCAATAAAGTAAATATATTTAGGTAAACACACACATACACATATAGAAACGAGCCCGCGAGCATACGCGCAAAGACCTTGAATGCGAAACCATATTTCAAACACTGTAATAAATCTGTCCATCAGGTTGTTTTTGTGAGGGAACCCAAAGGTGATGGAAAAGAGTAAAGGTATTTTGAACCCTCCACACCATTCCCTTATAGTAAGGGGGCGAAATGAGAAATGCTTCATCCTAGATCGAATAACGTGCCGAGATGACTATACATAAACTATACTTCAGTCTTATTCATTATTATTGCATTCTACTTAAATACTAAAGCAAGTAATTAAGTAACTACCTTCAGAATAAAGAAAACTGAGACAGACGTTAAAAACACGTGCCGAAAGATTTACTAGTTTATTATGAACACACACGTATCTATATATACTCATACATTAGCTATTCATATATAAAATCATTAAAC
>JAXCGZ010023462.1:0-39453 GCA_037179515.1 Halocaridina rubra
GGGTCCTTCAAGAACACCCGAGGCAGTCAGACACAGAGAGCTTTAGTTAGAACTTTCCCCGGGACATGAATAAGATCTCAATTTTGATAGACATAGGGGAAGGGGGCATTGAGGCGTCGGATATGTTGTACTCTTGAATAAATTTAGTTTAAAGTGAACCACTGCTTGTCCGTTCTAACCTTGCACACATCTGGTAGAAATTGTAATGTAGTGATAACACTACATCAGTGGTGGCAGCCCAGTATGGATTACATGGGGAAAAAAAAGAAAAGAAAACTTTTATAAAAGAGACAATCTTTATTCCAGTTGAAACCCGTGCGAAGAGAAAAAGAATGGCAAATATAGAAGAACAATACTCCTCGGTGCAGGACATGACGGAAGAGGACAAGAATCGCAAAATCCTCGAATTAGAGGAGCAAGTACGACGCCTACAAATTAGTACCGAGGATGCTACGTCGAGGAGAAGAAACTTGGTCGACAACGAAAGCGCTGACAGCGAGACCGACGCCTCAAACACCGACGAACAGCCTGCCACTCTGAATACCGAGACGACGCAGGGAGCGCAGCAGCCCATGCCCCCGTCCTGTGCCCTTGTTGGTAGGGCGCCCCGAGTCAAAGACCCCCATCGCAGCGATGGTAAACGAACGAGGGCCGAGGTCCCAAGCCACGGAGAGAGAAAGATGCAGAATTTGTCACGGCCTGGGCCATCGATGGGAGCAGTGCGCACAAACGTGGAGAGCAGGCATGCTCTGTTTCAATTGCCTAGGGTCTGGACATCGGGCCGATAGTTGCCCCTCCAAGAAAATGACACATGGACAATTGCAGTTTGGAAAAAAACTGCGTATTCCCAACGGCCCCGTTTGGAGGACTTCCCGGACACTCAGCGGTGAGAAGCTGCCGCTCCTCCAGAACGGGAGATTGTGGACATCACCGGGCCAACCCCTCAACACAGCTAAGTACTTGTAATTTCTGTCTAAAGAGTAATGGGATCTTATTGGCAAAAATTGCGGTCGGAGGACTCCGCCAATTTGCTTTGCTAGATACAGGCTCAGTCGTATTGCTAATTGATCGTAATATCATTGCAGAACCCATTACTAAATTAGATAATTCAGTAGTAATAACTACAGTGGGCGATAATACCCCAAATTTTGTTAAAGTGAAGGCGATAATACCCCAAATTTTGTTAAAGTGAAAGAGATAGTGAATCAAGTGATTGCATTTGAGGGGTGCCACACAAAATTTAGATGTGCCTTCCTTGTATTGCGTAGGTTAAGTACTGAACGGGCAAAAGAAATACTTGGATTTGAGGACATGGAAAAGGTGGGAATAAATATTGTTAACACACGTGAAAACTACCGCAAACGTAAACGAGAGGGAAGTAGTTTCATGTTCCGGTGTCTGCATGCCTGTCGAAAGAAGAAAATGATAATTATACTGTAACGCATTGGGAAGAAATTATTGAGACCGGTACTGCATGTGTCTTGGAGGCTATAACCTCGCGGGTAGTCCCGGGTGGACAAGTCTTGCATGCAGAATATATCAGAGAATCTGCTGATTTTTTTCCTAGTAAATTGTTGATAATTCCTGATGGGTCGCGGAAATTAAGTCATGTGTGTCAATATATCGCCAGTCCCGTTAATTATTCCTATAAACACGAAAATCGCCGAATTCTACGAAGTGCGACAGTGTAACAGTATTAATGTCGTTGGGGTCGCCGAAGACCCAGAATGAATCGCAAATTTGCAAGCGTTAGAGAGAGTGTTGAGCACTGCTGAACATTCTGTTTTCATGACTGAACTTGTCGCTAAATATCATGATGTTTTTTCTTTAGATTCCGACCCTCTTGGGGTATCACACTTATGCCGTTCGATATCAACACGGGAAATCATTCCCCCGCCTCTGTAAAACCCTACCACACTCCCATTGTATACGAAAGAAAACTAGAGGGAATGGTAGCTGATTTAGAGAAAATCATTAGATTATCTAAAAGCCCTTGGTATAGCCCCATTGTAGTAGTGAAAAAGATTGATGGAGACCTTCGGCTGTGCGTAGATTTTCGCAAACTAAATTTGATTTCAGAAGGCGATAAATTCCCCCTCCCTATAATTGAAGATGTACTGTGTCACATCGGCAGCGCTAAGTATTTTACCACTCTCGACCTCCTGGCGGGGTACCACCAGGTATTCTTAGAAGAGAAGAGTAAGGCTAAGACCGCCTTTTCAGTGAATAATAAACTCTATGAGTACAATCGCCTACCTTTTGGGGTAAAAAATGCCCCCAGTCATTTCAGCAGACTCATGACAGCAGTACTCTTGGGACTCATAGGTAACGCCATGCTAGTATATATAGATGACTTAATAATAATCAGAAAGACCTTTGAAGAACACGCTCGGAACCTTATTTCGGTTCTAGAAGCTCTGAGGCAGAATAACCCTCAGGTGAAATAATCTAACTGTCAGTTTTTCAAAGCGGAAGTAGAATATCTCGGCCACAAATTGTCGTCCACAGGTGTGGCAGTGTTGAATGATAAAGTAAAAGCCATAAAAAATTTTGCAAGACCCAAAACTTGTAAGGATGTTAGATCTTTTCTCGTACTTTGCTCGTACTACCATAAATTTATCGAGAAATACATGGACATTTCCCAGCCCCTACATAGACTCCGAAATGTGTATCAGATCAGCTGGAAGCCTGAGCACGAGACCGCGTTTGTAGCTTTAAAGAGCGCCTTAATGTCTACTCAAGTACTCGCTTGTCCTAAATTCGATCAAGAGTTCTATGTCACGTGTGACGCCTCCGATGTCGCGATCGGCGGAGTAATATCGCAGATAGACAATGAAAGATGGGACCGCCCCATTAGTTTCGCTTCCCAAGCGCTTACAGTTACTTGAGTGGCGATATGCAACAATCGAACGAGAGGCACTTGCCATCATGTTCATGTTAGAAAAACATAAATATTTCCTATTTGGATATCAGGTGATTATTTATAGCGATCATTTACCCTTGAAGTACGTGTATGCAAATCTGCTAAACAGTCAAATTCTTTCACGATGGCTGTTAAGACTTATGCAGTTTGATATACAGGGGTTCGGTTTGTACCTGGAAAAAGTAACAAAGTAGCCGATGCCCTGAGCAGGGGAGTACGGGAAGTCCCCGCCCTAGCCATTACATGTTTGATGAAAAATGCAAGTCATAGAACCGTGGACATGAACTGTTCTGCGACTGCGGGGGCTGATCACGATTCCACGCACACACTCCTTCAGAGTGATGGGGAAAGAAACCCCCGTGAGGTAAATAACAGAGTGAATGGGGGAAGTACTGAAGAGAGAAGGCAAGGTGAGAGTTGCGAGTATAAATGAGTGAGTGAGTAAGAGAGTGAGGGAGCGAGTATGAATGAGCGGGAGGGGGGCACTTGTGGGTGGAATCACGAGGAGCTCGTAAGGAAGCAAGATGGGGATAAGTTGTGGGGGGAGGTGAAGAAACTCTTGCAGGGAGTGGCCGGCAAAATCCCTTCTAAAATTCAACGCCGAATCAATTCATTCGTAATACAAGAAGGAATACTTTATAAAATTTATAAGCGAAAGAATGGAGAAGGGGGATACGCAGCAGTACTTCCCGAGGAAGTAGCATGAAAGTCATAACTGAGTCTGGGAGTGTCATACCTTGGGTAGTAAACAAAAAATACTTATGTTCAAATACTGCCACAAATTTCCTAATATCTTGATCACCTTGCCTTATTAAATGATTGAGGTCCTGGAATGCTGCAAGCTTCCACTGCCCCGCATCTGCCAAAAACAAACCATCAAGCTTACCTAACAATGTCTTAACACCATCATCACTTTCCAAATCCTTAATCTCAATCTCAGAGGAAGCAACCTCGCCCTTCCTTCAAGTGACAAATGGATGGCTAATGCCTGTTTTTTCTTTGTCAAATAAGTTAATTTACACCAGATCTCAATATCTTTCCTCCAATTTTCATAAGCTGGCTCACCCACAAATTTCAGTGGACACTTGCTACTGCCGGACGATGCCATTGGTGATCTCATAACCACGTTCTGCTATCAAAGTTAAAAGTTTTTACTCATCAGCACAAGTTGTCTAGACCCACCAATAACCAACTTCAGGTAATCCAACCTGACTCCAATACACCGGCAGGTTATTATGTCTAAAATTGACTTCAGTCTACTTATAGTCGCTTCCTTAGCTCAAGTTTTCTTCTGACTGCTCTCTCAGCCCAGCTGACCCATGTAAACATACCGTGACGTCATTCGTAAATATGGCGGCAGTCGTGACATCATTAGCAAAGACGATAGCTTACAAAATCTAACAATAACTACTAATATTAGATTGAGCATAGTTAATATTTGCATCGATATCTAAAATACATACAGGAAATCTTTCCTTTGGTTTACTACAACAAACAGACATTCTCAAAAACTGTCGGTTTCTTTGATATGGTCTACCACTATCAGTTACAATTTCATATCTATGACTACTAAGCCTTTTGTTAATAGGAGCTTCTTTCCACTCTTTTTCCTTTTTCAATGGTTGTACTTGTACAGTTTCACCAATTTATAAAGGTTTCAGAGGAGTATGCTTTGAATGTTTATTAGAAATATCAATATGCTTATTTCTAGCTTTTTACGCTCACTTTCAATAGGAACATACGATGGTATAAGGCGTTCAGTAATGGTTGAAATTGCGGTTTTAGTATGTCTACCCATGAGAAGTTGTACTGGTCTTGTTTCCATGCCTTCTTGTGGTGTATTTCTTATATTAAGTAGTCCAAGATAAGGATCTTCTTTTGCTTTAATAGATTTCTTCATTAAATTTTTGGCAATTTTCACTGCGGCTTCTGCTGCGCCAATTGCTTTGCTATTACCGAGACTGACTAGTTCACGAGAGAAACCCCACTTGTTAGCAAAGGGTCTGAAGTCACTGGATAAATATTAACAACCATTATCAGAAATTACAGTATCAGGTATACCATGTCCTGCAAAATGGTGTTTCAGTTTAGTTATAATTGCTTCAGATGTCATTTCTGGAAGATAATCAACTTCAAAATATTGACTAAAATAAACCACAGTGACAAGGTGGTTTCTACCAGAAATAGTAAAAATATCGGTACCAACATTTTGCTATGGGAAACGTGGAACTTCATGAATATGGAGTGGTTCTCGAGATTGTTTGATGGAATAGGAAGAACACACATCAAGCTTTCACTTGCTGACGGATATCAGCAGACATACCAGGCCAATAAATCAGTTCATGAGCATGGCAGAGACAGGAATGTATACAAGTATGACCAGCATGGACCATTGCTTTCATTTTACTGCGCATAGATGTAGGAATGACAACACACTCTCCATGGAGTATATTGCCACCTTACACAGATAACTCAATTGTTTACAGATATTTCTTCTTCTTTAATGGCATTTCCAATAGGAGCTCTCAATAAAGCATCAGAACTGAAATATCTTAATCTGGCTTGAAATTTACTTAAAATCATATACCTGTGCATGCAAAAGCATAGCTTGAAGCCTTTTAGAAGCATAAGTAGGAGTCTTCTTTACAATGGAAAGTATAAGTTTGTGATCTGTAACTACCGTCACTTTACTGCCATATGTAAAATGTTGAAACTTATTTAAACCATAAATTATAGCTAACATTTCTTTTTCAATTTGAGCAGTTTTTTTCAGTTTTGGTTAATGCTCTACTTGCGAAAACAATCGGCTTTCCTTCCTGCATGAGTGTTAACCCTAGTCCGTATTCAGATGCATCATTCACAACTGTTAAATCTTTATCTGGATCATAGAACGACAGCGTAGGACTATTCACAATCATTTGCTTGGCACATTGAAAAGCTTCTTCTAGATTTGAGGACCAATTTCATGGTATGTTGCATTTCAATAAGTTGTACAAGTGTCGTAAGGCATATCATAGATGCCTATAGCCTCACACAGCATTTCATAGATGCCTATAATTGCCAGATGGCAGTGATGCACTCGATACCCACTGACCTCCACGACTGGCAACAGAGCCCAGTTAGTTAGAGATCAGACCTTGCCAGGGGCAGAAGTCACGTCCACAACTTAGCAGTCTCCTATTTGGGGGCAGGAATCGATAGTGACAGGAACTAAATCTGTTATCACCGACCACGCTACCAATAAATAAGATATTATAATTCAGGTGAGAAGAACAGTCAGAGAGTGAGAATTACATCCCCACACAATGGATGTAGAACATCAGTAATACTTGGTAAAAACTTGGACATGTAATTCCCCATACCCAGGAAACGGCATAACTCATTATCATTTCGAGGTGTTGGGAACTAAGTTAGTAGTCATGATAACAGAATTCAAGAGACCATGTTTGTTGTTATGACTGAAGATGCACCTTTGTTGCATGAAATGTCATACTCAAGATACACTTTCTGATTTGTGTATAATGTAAATTGGCCTAGTGGAGTGAACCCTCGCTATATAGCGGTTCACCTTTTGCGAATTCAGTACATCACGGGTTTTTTTTGGTGAGCTTTTTTCCTGGGTATATGCGAGAATCCACAATATGTGGAAATATTATAAGATTCAGTATTTTCATTATTTTATTAAAAATTTATTTTTTCATTATTTTATTGATAAAAAACAGTATTTCCTAGCCTAAGAATAATAAAACAGTAAAATATAGTAAAGATCATAAATTTAAACATGTAAATCACAGTATTGCACCATGTCAAATATGATACCGGTATCGGCGTTTCGGAAAACGAAAAGGGTCACACCTATGTGAGCTAGTATATATTAAAATTTCCAGCATTTTCATTATTTTATTGATAAAAAAGTATTTCCTAGCCTAAGAATAATAAAACAGTAAAAAATAGTAAAAAACATAAATTTCAACATGTAATTCACAGTATTGCACCATGTCAAATACTGTTCGATAGCGTACACTGTATTGACATCTTGGAAAATGCATGGGATGCTATTGGCTGATGGGTGGGAGACGACAAATCACAGAATTATTTTTCTGTAGGTTCTGTATCATGGGGTCTGATTGGCTTTTTGATTGAAGCTTCATTCTCCCAGCATCTTCCATTGTCTCGCCTCACCCGTTCAGTCTCCTCACAAGTGCGCTGTTCGCGTTGTACTACTTAATACGTTGTGCTTGTGATTTTGTGAAACTTTCAGATTTCAACCTCTTCAATGCCTCCCAAGAGTCCTTCATCTTATACGGCTTCTGGTAGTAAGTGGCAAAGGAAGATGTTGACCATAACAGAAAAGGAAAAACTGTTAGATATGCTGAAGGAAGGAAGAAGGTTAGCGGATGTCGGCCGCCATTTCGGCATCAACGAATCTACTGTTCGATTCATCAAAAAGGACGAGGAAAATATCAGGAAAACAGCGACTATTTCTTTTAGTAAAACAGCGAAGAGGGTCGTAACACCCCACAATAAGATAATAGTGCGGATGGAATCTGCTTTTGCCCTGTGGATTGCTGATTGCAGGAAGAAGAACATCAGCTTAGACACCAATATCATACAAACAAAGGCGAAGAAGCTGTACGAGACATTCACTGCAAACGAACCCGACAACGACAGTAGCGACCTTGAGGAGGAGGAGAGAAGATATCGATGACCCATAACCAGGACCCTCCAACAATTCTCCTCCGAGGAAACAATCGTTCGTTGCAAGCAAGGGATGGTTCGCCAAATTTCAAAAACGCTTTGACCTAAAGAGCGTTTCGGTGCATGGTGAAGCTGCCTCTACAGACACAGCTGCAGCTGAAGAATATGTGAACAACGACTTCAAGAAAATTATTGAGGAAGGCGAATATGCTCCTGAGCAAGTCTTTAACATGGATGAGACTGGGTTATTTTGTAAGAAAATGCCGTCTCGCACTTTTCTCTTCAAGGAAGAAGCTAAAGCCCCAGGATTTAAAGCGCACAAAGGACGCATTACCCTCGTCATGTGCGGGATTCATATTAGAGCCCGGTCTTATCAACAACACTAAGAACCCTAGGGCTTTAAAGAACAAAAACAAGAATCTGCTGCCAGTGTACTGAATGCATAACCCTAAGGCCTGGATCATGAAAAGCCTCACATCGGACTGGTTTCACCAATGATTTATCCCTCAGGTCAAAGCTTATCTTGTGGAGAAGGGCCTTAAAATTAAAGTCCTTCTTTTGATGGATAATGCTGGTGGCCATATACCTGATCTCCAATATGACAGTGTTCAAGTAGAGTTCCTGCCACCGAATACAACATAACTGATTCAGCCTATGGATCAAGGCGTTATTCATGCGTTCAAGGCCCTCTATACACAAAATGCCCTGGCTAACCTGGTTGACTCCATGGATGTGGACAAAGAATTCGTACTGAAAATGTACTGGCGTAACTACACGATTGCTACATGCCTTCAAAATATTCAGAATGCAATCAGAGATGAAGCTGGCCACAATCAATGCCAGCTGGAAGAAATCGTTGCCTGAAGACATCTACGACTACAAGGTATTCACTCCTGACGAAGTCCATAACTCGGCAGTTGCGAAAGCTGTGAAGTTGGCTGCATTGTTAGGAGGAAAAGGTTTTAAAGATGTGACTAACGAAGACATAAATGAACTGATCGACTGGCACTCGCAGCCTTTGACTGATGAAGACTTGGAGGAAATGACAAAATCAGCGAGCAAAAAAGAGGAAGAACAACCAGAGGAAACGCACGAAGAAGTCGAAGAACCTGGCCTTACACCTGAATGTCTGGCAGCCATGTATGAACCTGTGAAAGAACTCCAACAACTGTCACAGGAGCATGATGATAATATGGTTCGTTCAGTGACCTTCTGCAATATTATTGACGATGCCATGACTCCTAACAAGACCATCTTTGCACAAAAGAAGAAACAGCGACAGCAACTCCCCATTACCATGTTCTTCTCTCGCAAAAAGCAGCTGTAAAGCTGTCATTTGCTGTGGAGTATGTACATCATCATCACCTCATTCACGGTAAGCTTACCTATCACGTTCATATAAATTTACGCTTGCACGCTTTTATTAATAAAGTAAAGGGTGGTTTGTTAACAGTGCAGGGAGGGTTTATACAGTAAAGATAAAAATAAATGTAAAATACCTATGTATACATTGTGATCCTACTTCACGGATTTTCACCTATCGCAGCCAGTCCCGGCACCGAACCCCCGCAATAAACGAGGGAGCACTGTATACTGTTTAGGCAATTGAATCTGAAATATTTGTGATAGTAATAGTGAAAAGAGTAAATATCAACTTTAGTCTCTCATGATACATACACTGTAATTTTTTTTCTTGTAATTTACTGCATGTAAATTTTCAAGTGAAAATATACTGAACTAAAAAAAAAAAATATTTTTAAGATACACTCTAAGTGTGCTAAAGTTTCTCATCTGATTCAAAATGTCAGATGATAATGGTAGGCTAGTTTCAGGCATTAAACTTCCTCAACAGTTTAGTTTGGGTACTGAACCTTTGGAGAAATGGAAAATTTTCAAACAAAAGTGGCAAACTTATGTCGTTTTGTCTGAGCTGGAATCTCAGTCTCATGAAGTTCAGGTTGCACTGTTCCTCCCTTCTTTAGCAGATGATGCTCTTAAAGTTTATAATGGTTTTCATTTTTTGATGTGGATCCATCACTACGAACTGTCAGTGAAAGTACTGCAAAATTTGAAGAGTTTGCTGTGGGAGAAGTCAATGAAACTTATGGAAGATATGTCTTTAATCAGCGTTGGCAAGAGGAAAATGAAACATTTGAGAAGTTTCAGTCTGATCTTAGGTCTTTGATTAAAACCTGTAGTTACTGTGATCAAAGTAATAATTATATATTGCGTGATCATATTGTATTGGGAAATAGAGATTCAGCTACTCAAACAGATTTACTGAAAATAAGGAATCTTTCTCTGGAAAAGTGCATAGATGTATGCAAAGCTGCTGAAAATGCATCTTTGAGAAATAAAATGTTTCATCCTGAAAATGCAAGTTTGCATAAAGTAGGCACTAGCAAAAATGCTATTAAATCTCACAAATCTGAACAGCCAATGTCCAATTCTCATTTCAAAATATGTAAATTTTGTGGTAATAAGCATTACTTTTTAATTTTAGGAAGTGTCCTTGTGGTAGTTGTGGTCTGAAAAACCATTTTGCACATAAATGCACAATCTGGTGCAAAAACATCTAAGATGAAACTCTGTAAAGTTACTTATGATAGTAATTTCACTGATTTTGGTACGAGTTCTGAAGCTGAATGGGTAAATTGCACTAAAACTGAAGATGATACTAATAAGTTTAAAGATATTAAATGCAATATGTTAATTAATGGTAAAAGTATAACTTTTCAAATTGATACTGGTTAAAGTGTAAACACTCAACCTACAAGCTTTGCTAAAAATGTACAGAAGACAAATAGGGTTTTGTTTGTGCGGAATAATAAGATACAATTACCTTTAGGTGTCTATAGAAGAAACTTTACGTGGCCTTCATGAGCCAGAACTAAGGCATTTAACAAATCTATACTGACCCCCAAAGCCCGTGCAATACCTAAACTCCTAGCTGGGGGAAAAATCCACCCCCCCCCCATACTCTATACAAATATGCCAATGCGAAGTCACTGGTTAATCGGTTTCCCTCATCCGTAAATTTCCCCTTGACAATAGATTCGGCGTAGTATCCAGCAGTGTTGCCATGCCCAAGCGAATCAAGGACTCCTTGTTCGTACCTCCCGCCAGTCTCCCAATATTCTGGTTATGGGCGGATATTACTCATTTTCGTCCCTACCCACCCGAAAACCCCTCAGTCATATACTCATATAAATAAATAAGCACGTAGTTTATATCCCCCAAAAATGATAATAATAATAGATAAGATAATGTTTTGTTCTTTCTTATATGTTACTCTTATTTATAGAAGAATAACCATTGTACAAAATTAGAAATAAATGTTTGTTTGTTCTTAAGGCCTGTCCAAGTGAATAGCTAGTGAAAAAAAATTCTCTCTCTCTTTTTAAAGGACTATCCAGGAGCCCTGCTGGTGACTTTTTCTTATATGATGCCCGGCCTTTAACGGGTCAATTCAAAAAAGTTTATTGACATAATAATTACATCAAATAATAAAGAGTTGAAAGATCACTTTATCTCAAAGCCCTCCAGGGTCAGTCGGCGTCAAACCCCCTCAATGGTGGATATCTACCACGAACTATGTGATAACACGTACAAACCAAAAGTTCGTACTTGTACGCAGACTGATTTTGCCAATTCTGCTTCCCAGTTGAATTACGATAGGAAAAACTGTATCACGTTTACCACCTACCAAAAACTATCACTTTTAAATTACAGTTGATGATTAATATTCCTCTGAACGCACACAATAAAATGCTTCTTAACTAATGACTTCTTTGTCACACTACACCACCCAAACCTGGCCTCCTTCTGGGGTACATATTGATGATAACGAATAAATACCACGTACCTCAGTAACTAGCAGCGTTGCCAGCTTTCTCTCACCAAAATATGCCAAATATTTCTGGAAAATATCCCAAATTTTACTGATTAATATATTTTGCTCGAAAATATGCCAAAATTTTACCGATTCATATATTTTCCCCTTAGAGATTAAGTAAGCATTAGAAATCATCATTCATCTATGCATATACTTAAATAATTATATTAGCAATCACGAATATTCAAATTGAAACTGCAATAACATCTTAGGCATTTTGGGGTCAATAGTGTAGGTGTACTACTGGGTGTAAATACTCCATCAGATGATCCATTTTCTTTGTAATAAGGATATCTTTGCAGCAATTTCTACGGAAATGCAAAGTTGATATTATACTCATGATGGCTGATAAAAGTTTAGATGAAAGATAGTTTCGTTGTTTACTTGTAATAAGGCGAGATTTTGACAACGGGTTGACCGATTTGTATACCTAGTGTGGACGTAAAAAATTCTGTCTAATTATAACTTCCTTTATTTTGCTACTTATCGGATTGCTAATAGTAAGGATTTTATTGATATTAATAGTGATATGATTTAATAATGAATTTGACCTTGTGTGTATTTAGGTTGTAGCATGAAGTTATCAAAGAACTCGGAACCCTTTAATAGGCATTTTTAAAATTATGACTTACTTATGTCAAAGATGTATAATTACTGAAAAATGTTATTTGTATAGTTACATAAATATTCTAGCCTTCTGATGTTAAGCACAGGGTTAGACGATATACATTTACAAATTGCCAAGATCTGAATTTCAGATCAAAACTTAGCACGAGGGTCTGCCCCTCTCTTTTTTCTCTTACTTTAATTTTCGTGTTTTTCCCTCTAATTCCCTTATATCCTTAATCCCCTTCCCTTTTTTCCCCTCGTATCCTATCCCATCCTTAAAAAAATATATATAAAAAAATCAGTAGCTACGGGTTAAATAAAGAATATGAAAATTCTACCTATATTTCTAATAAAATAAATGCTGGCGCCTTTATATACTCTTCAGTGGAAATGTTATCTAGTGCATTCTTGTTCTATCGAACACCAGAACAAAATACTACTGTGCCATCAGGTATAATTTTATCATCAAATTCATCCTTCCAGTTGACAAGTTTAAGCTTTCTCTAAGGGTTTGGTACTTTGTCACTATCAAACTAGCGAATTTCATAGAAGTCGATTGGGAAGTCACGGAATTCTATTCTGAAATGGCTTAAACATTTACAGGGATTAAAAGGATTGAAACAAGAGAATGTGTTCAAATTTTCACTAACCCTCTTTTCTAAGTGTGCGTAAGCTTCAATCAAAAAAACTTGACATGTGTTTCATGATAGGTATGCCTTTCCGCCGTAGCCACATATATTGGATCATGTCAAGATTAGCGAACCCACTCACAACAGGGTTTGCTAAGCTTTACAAGATGATTATTGGGTTCATTATTATTTGCATGGGAATAATCTGGTTCACTGTTCTATACATGAACACTTCCGTACCAGTCATTTCAATAACTTTTTCAGAGGTGTGTGCACGAGACATTTTGAGCTTAATCCTATAAAACTTGTTGGACCTGGGATGACAGTTCAAATGGATGAATCGTGATTTTCACATGAACCTAAACACCATCGAAAAAGAACACCTAATAGTCAAGTCTGGGTTTTTGGCTTGGTATATACTAGTACATCACCAACAAATGGGTATATGGAAATAGGTGAGCAAAGAGACCAACAAACACTCCTGCCAGTAATCGAAAAAGTCGTGAGACCTGGATCAAGTATTCACAGCGATGAATGGCGAGCTTACAGAAATTTAGCTCATAATTAGAACTGTCAACCATTCTTTGCACTTCGCTGACCCACAGACAGGCATTCACACACAACATATAGAATCATACTGGGCAAAGTACAAGGCTAAAATTAGAAGTATGCGAGGGTATAGACGCACTTTTCTACAAGGTTATTTAAATAAATTCATGTGGATGGAAAGAAATACGGTTGACAGGTTATCAGGGTTCTGTAATGCTATCGCCATGCAGTATCCTTTCAAGAACTAAGCTTAAAAAAATATGGATGTTGAATATTATGTTAGTTTAATTGTTCATTAGTCAATAAATAAGTTCCTGCAAGCTATCTTGTCAAAGGTTAACATTTCTTTACATGAAGAAACTTGGGTTGGCCATTCTTTACATGGGAATCACTGGGTCCACCGTTCTTGACATGGAGATGTTGGGTTCGCTAATTATGACATGATCCCACATTTTCAAGTTCTTGCTCACACTTCATTCCAAAGTCTATCGTCTTCAGTGAAAAATCTTTTGATTCCGATACCCCTTCCTTCACATACTCTTACCAGAAGTGACCTCTGCAGCTGACGTAATCTTAAAAAAAATGTCTTAGCATTTCAGCTAAACATGCTAACAAAACAAGCTGATTTAATTTGGACAACTTAATAATTTCTACTAATACTGCATGCTTAATAAGTCATATACGATATAGCGTAACAGCAACCTCCCCCATTTAAAAAAAAGATTTAAACTTTGCGCTCCTATAGGAGGACGGGTCTATTTTGACCCATAGTTTACTGTACTTTGAGTCTATGTTGATACCTTCACATCACAGCTTGAGCTAATTATCATACCATTAATAATATAAGTTAAATTGTTCATACAATTATACACTTAGCAAAATAAAGCGAATTACCATTAATCAGAATATATAATATTTACGTCTTTAGCAGTTATCTCTTCAAATCAAATAAACTCGTAATCAGAAAAGCTAAATGTAGGCATTTCAACCGTACACAATATGTACATTTTGGCTATTTCATGTTTTCTTACCAAGAACCAAAATACATTTAATTATCTTTAAGGTGATTAAAAATGTAATAAATATGATTACTTTTTTAAATATAATAAATTAGGTTTGGCATTTGTAAATCTCTCTTGTGACAACCTGACCCAAATTTATGCCAAATTGCCAAAATGAGGCCAAACCTGGCAACTCTGGTTACTCGTGACGTTAGCGTACCTCCAACAACAACAACCCCAAAAGTGACGTCGCGAGCAAGAACAAACGCGTATAGACTTCGTATAAGTAGAATATCTTGCAATAAAAGACACGTATAGGAAAGCGAGTTTTTCCTACTATTTTTATCTTCTATTTTCAATTATCATTTTCCTCTCATTGCCATAATAATGATAGTCTAGTTTATTATTATTTTTTATTCTTTATTTTTTTTATTGTGACACCAGGACGGAAAAAAAAAAAAAAAAAAAAAAATATATATATATATATATATATATATATATATATATATATATATATATATATATATATATATATATATATATATATATATATATATATATATATATATATATATATAATAATAAAACGCCCTCATCGGGCCTGGGCACGAAGAATACATAAAAAGAAACAGAGATGGAGAGTATAATGACTTGTCAGATGTTAGTTTAATTACATGTCTACTTATAAGTTACTATTACTGTTGAATAACCATTGTATAAAATGGAAATAAATGTTTGTTTGTTTGTTTGTTTGTTAAGGGATAATAAAAGATGTGTGATGAATATCCGAGAATATTCAGTGTAGCTGTAGGCATAGAAAAAGAACCGTAACTGAAGGAAGACTTAACATCAAACTGTCCTAGACAGACCTATTTAAGTTCAAAAAACCTTCAGCTGTAGTATCGCAACGGGCGGCCGTGCCATGAGCCAACCCACTACATGATATTACTATTCTCGCACTATTACTACTCTTATTCTTGTTTCTATTTTATTGTTATCACTCTATTTATCCAACATTATTGTAGTAAATATTAGTTTTCACTTCTCTACTGTACTCCACTTCTACAAATCTTCCATTATTTAATATTGTCCTTCTGTTTTCCCTTTTAGTCTCCGTGGCAAATTGGTAGCGTCCGCGACTCTGAGGCGGCAGGTCGAAGGTTCGCGCCCCGTCACGGACTGAGGTTAGTAAAGGTATACACTCAGGGTAACGATTACATCTGCCAAAACAAGTCCTTCGTAAGAAGGCAACCGTCCTAGCCCTTAGTAGAAAAGGGAGTTCGTGACTTAAAACCGAAACCAAACCTTCTATCATCCCTTCTGTAAAACTCCACTAAACTTCCTTTTACTTTCCCTTAACTAAAAAAAAAATCCTTTGGAGCAATATCCCCTTAAGGGGGGTTTACACGGTCAAACGGTTCGTCGAACCCGGTTCGACAGACAAGTGTTTGAAGTGATGTTCGAACGTGTGAACGGGGTATTTGGTTATCAAACACGTTTGTCGAACGTGTTCGACAACCAAATACCCCGTTCGCGCGTTCGAACATCACTTCAAACACTTGCCTGTTGAACCGCGTTCGACGAACTGTTTGACCGTGTAAACCCCCCTTTATTTACTCTCACCTATACGGATATACCTTAGCAAGAGGGTCTGCTCCTCGCTTTTGCCTCATTCTTTATATCATATTCAGGCTTTTCCACCCAAAGCCTTCTCATCCTACTCTCCAACACTAGTGATGACACCCAGAGTAGGATACATGGGATAGAATGGGGGGGAGGAATTAGTGATGGGGTCGAGTGAACTCTCTTAGCCCAGTTCGGGGTGTCATCGTAAGGGTGGGGTGGGGGGTTATAGGATGGGAATGATTTGGAGGGTGTGACAGAGTGTTTTGCTCAAGTCACCAAAAGTCTTTATATTTGTCTAAAGGGGGGTTTACACAAAATCAAAATAAAAAATCAAAACATTTATTTCCATTTTGTACAATGGTTATTCAACATTAATAGTAACTTATAAGTAGATATGTAATTAAACTAATAAATAAGAGGGTTAGACATACAGTTAAATTAAATGTAGCTTTCATAGAAAATAATAATGCTGTACTAAAAATGTTAACAATAATGTTAATAATAAAGTAGTAAGTATGCCACTAGATACAGGATCGTTATTATCGGCATCATTTCCATATTTGTTTCCTTACAATGAGAATAATTAGTTCTTAATGAGCAGCAACTATTTGTCCAAAAGAAAACTATATAGTTTGCCTTTGAAAGCTGTGAAGGAGGATGCATTTTTAAGATGCTCTGGAATATTATTCCAGAGTGTTGGTCCTTTGATAGTGATCATCTTTGAACCTGCTTCTGTGTTTGTTCTGTGAATAAAGAGCTCACTGCTCTGTCTTGTGTTGGTTCCCCTTATATCCCTGACTGTTTTTAAATCAAATAGCCAGCTAGGATAATGATGGTCCAAAATTTTGAATACAAAAACATAAATAGCATAAGCGACCTTATTTTCTGCCCGCAGCCACCCAAGTTTATTGAGAGCTGGTGTGATGTGGTCATATTTTCTTATTCCTCCCAGGGCAACTCGAGCTGCAAAATTAATAAGCTTCTGTATTCTGTTTATCTGAGTCTTAGTGGTAGATCCCCAAACAGTTGTGCAGTAATTAATGTGACTTAGGGCTAGAGATTCAACAACAGTTATTCGAGTGGTAGTCTCAAAATTGTCTTTTATACGTGATAAGTACATTAATGTTCCTGTAACCTTTTTGCATACTTTATCTATGTGGGAATCAAACAAACACGGTCAAACGGTTCGTCGAACGAGGTTCGAACCGTGTTCGACGAACCGTGTGATCGTGTAAACCGCCCTTTATAGTGATTTCATTGTCTTTTAACTGTCTTCTTCTTTTCTTACTAAATAAAAAAAAAATAGCAGATCATGATTTTTTGTAATTCATATTTATATTATAACTAATTTTAAATATATCTTATTTAATATTCTAGTACGGGTCGAAAGCATGAGCCCAATATACACTTCAATTAGATTCAAAAAAATAATTGACATAAATAGGCAATTGCATTAAATTGAGCTTGTTAGCAAATATACTGAGAAAATAGACTTAGAATTTTTTTTTATATCGTTCATTCAGCACAAGAAAAATCATGTGCTGACCACGTGGACAATTAAAATTGCGAAGAACTCTCTGTTTACACAAAATAAACAACGTTGTCATGACGCGGCAAAAGATTGATTAGCAGAAAGCCTCCCAAAGCAGATTTCGCTCTCGACCTCGGAGCTATACATAAGAACATAAGAATAGAGGACACTGCAACATACCTACTGGCACACACGAGGCAGCTCCATTTTTGAATTGTATTTTCAGCATGTCTAACCTATTCTATTCTACTCTACTTATTTATTCTGTTTTTCTTTTTATGATTTTTCTAATAAGCACTAACCTATTCATACCCACCCTACCTCTGTCATATGTCTATCTAATCTACATTTGAAGGTGTCTAAGGTATTGGCATTTACTATCCTACTAGGAAGCTTATTCCATGCATCAGCTACTCTATTACCAAACCAATTTTTACCAATTTCCCTTCTGAACCTAAATTTATCAAGCTTAAATCCATTATTACGAGTTCTGGTTTGATCATGAATTTTTAAAACTTTATTAATATCTCCCTTGTTAATCCCTTTAAACCATTTATACACTTCAATCATATCCCCCCTAACTCTTCGCCTCTCTAGAGAATGTAGATTAAGTTTTTTTAATCTGTCCTCATATGGTAGATTTCTGATATTGTGTATCATCTTGGTCATTCTTCGTTGCACTCTCTCCAAGGATTCAATTTCCATTCTATAATAGGGTGACCAGAATTGCACAGCATAATCTAAATGGGGCCTAACTAATGCAAGATAGAGCTGCAAAATAACTTTTTCCGTCCTATTGCTGACACTTCTTGAGATAAATCCTAAAATTCTGTTTGCTTTATTTCTGACTGCTGTGCATTGCTCTCTTGGCTTAAGACTACTACTCACAAGAACTCCCAAATCCCTTTCACACTGAGAACTCATGATTTCATGGTTATTTAGCTTATAACTAGTATTGTCTTTTATAGTACCCATTTTAACTACTTTACATTTTTCAACATTAAATTCCATTTGCCATTTGTCCGACCATTCAGATAATCTATTTAGATCTTCCTGTAAAGCATGAATGTCTTCTTTTCCATTTATAGTTCTACCTATTTTAGTGTCGTCTGCGAATTTACTTAGGTTACTACTGATATCCGAATCCAGATCATTTAGATATACGATGAATAATAGAGGACCCAGTACCGAGCCTTGTGGTACCCCGCTTGTAACCGAGCCCCACTCTGATTTCTCTCCATTTATGCAAACCCTCTGTTTTCTGTCTTTTAACCATTGTTTGATCCATCTGAGCACAGCTCCTCCTATACCATGAGCTTCCAGCTTTTTAACTAATCTTTTGTGAGGAACTCTATCAAAAGCTTTGCTAAAATCTAGATATATTGTATCATATTCTTTGCCACAATCTACTGCCTCGTAAACTTCTGAATAAAAAGACAGTAAGTTTGTAAGGCACGAAAAACCCTTAAGAAACCCGTGTTGTGAAAGTTTTATCAGTCTGTGTAATTCTAGATGTGCCCTTATTTTATTTGCAATTATGGATTCTAGAATCTTACCCACTGTTGACGTTAAACTTACCGGCCTATAATTATTCTTTTTAACACGTTCTCCTTTTTTAAATATTGGTACCACATCTGCCAATTTCCACTCCATGGGTACCGATCCTAATTTTATTGAATTATTAAATAATGCAGTTAGAGGACAACTAAGCTCTTCCTTGCATTCCTTTAATATTCTAGCATATATTCCATCAGGTCCCGGAGATTTATGAGCCTTTAATTTATCTATTTCTTTTATTACCTCCTCTCTCGTAATATTTATTGAACTAAGTATATTATCGGGACTGTCTCTGTAAATGGATTCTACTTCCGGAATATTTTCCAAGTTTTCATTTGTAAATACAGATAAGAAATAATCATTTAAACATGTACACATCACTTTATCGTCATCTGTGATATGGCCATTGGCTACTTCAATTGGTCCGACTTTTTCCTTAAATTTTGTTTGATAATGTTGATAAAACCCTTTAGGATTTTCTTTAGCTTCTCCTGCTATTCGAACTTCGTATTTTCTTTTCGACTCTCTAACTATCTTTTTAACTTCCCTGTTTAACTGTATATATTGCTGCCTCACCTGCTCTTCACCTCTTTTTAGTTTCCTGTATATTCCTCTTTTAATACCTATAAGATTCTTTATTCTATTGTTCATCCATTTAGGGTCATTTTTTCTTGATCTGCAATGTTTCATGGGAATATAGTCTCTCTGACTATTCTTAAGAGTCATGACAAAATTGTTATATTCCTCATCCAAATTTATATTAACTGACGGGCTGTTGTTCTTTCCTGCGAGAGAATTTAATGTATTGATCTTATCTTGTGATAATCCTTGGCATGTGGTACCCAAATTTCGGGGTAATCCGCTACCTGCGACCTGACCTGCTGGATTAACTACCCACATCTGTACCCCAGAAATCCCTTCCCATACCTCATTAGATAATTTAGTTTTTAAGCCCTCAAAATCTCCTGCTCTAAAGTTTGGAACAATATTCTTATTTTCCTTTATAGTTCCCTTGAAAATTATGTTAAATCTAATGGAATCATGGTCACTGTTGCCCAATTTTTCACCAACTTCTAAATTTGTAACCATATTCTCTCTATTACTAAGAACTAAATCTAGTGTATTCACCCCCCGTGTTGCTTCATGTACATGCTGAGAAAGGAAATTGTCTTCTACTACTTCCAAAAACTCCTTAGAGCTACTATCACCTGTTATGGTTTCCCAGTTAATATGTCTAAAATTAAAATCGCCTACAATGCAAACTCTATTTGACCTGCTCACTTTAGAAATTTCATCGTATATAACTTGCGACTCTATATTATCTAGATCAGGTGGTCTGTAGACTACTCCTACAACTAGACTTTCTATATTATTTTTAATTTCAACCCATAAGGTTTCTGAATTTAGATTTGTCTTAATTCCAGACTTAATGCAGCTTCTGAGGCTATCTTTAATATACATAATTACCCCTCCCCCTCTTTTATCTGCACTACGATCAGCATTATAAAGTTTATATCCTGTAATTATGTACTCAGCTTTAAGGTGTTTGCTTTCTAATTTAATCCAACTTTCACTAATGCATATTATATCCGGTCTCTCACTACATACTATGGCTCTCAGTTCTTCTATCTTGTTACCTAAACTACGGCTATTTGTATAATATACTTTTAAACTTTCTCTAGCTTCACCCTTCTTGTGGCTATTCTTTTTGTTAATATTTGTTCTATGTAACAAATGGTTCTTATCCTTAGACTCCCAGTTATTTGACCCACTATTTACTGAACCCTTACTGACTAATTTATCTGCACAAGTATTAATCATTTCATTATTTGTGTCTAACAAAACCCCCCTACCTCTCTGTCTATCATACCAGCCAATACCGAGACACCTGAATTAGAAAGATGCACTCCATCCCTTGCATACATATGCTTACGACTAGTGAAGTGATCCCACCCGTCTATAAAACCTATATTATTCTCCCGACAGAAGACTTTCATCCTAGCATTTACTCCTATAGCTCGAGACCACCACTCTGAACTTTGGCTAAGCCTAGGGAGAATACCACACATCACAGGAACTGCACCCCTTTTCCTAATCTTATCCAGGGCTTGTCTATACAACCTAATCAGCTCTTCACTTCTACCATCCTGCACGTCATTTCCCCCAGCTATCAAACAAACAACATCTTTTTTCTCAATCCAGCTATTTATTGACTCACCCACCTTCTTCATACCTGCTCCAGGGAAAAAATATTTTCCTCTAACTCTATGCCTGAGTTTCCTGTCTACATATCTGCATAGTGAATCCCCTACAATTACCAAAGAACGAGACTTATCCGGAGGATGGGTTACTCCGACCTTGGGAGACTTACCTAGGCTCTTGACCTGAGAGCTTTTCCCACTTCCATTTTTACGATCGCTAGTACACCTATCTGACTCTATGGTTCCTGAAGAATTGCTGCCGCCACTGTCACATTCATCTCTAAGTGACCTAAATGAATTAGCAACCTGTAGTCTAAAAGTATCATTTTTCTTAAGAACCATTTTCGTTGAACCCTTATTCACAACTTTCCAGTCGTCTTCATTATTCAATCGACCCTTCCTGGTTAACACCTCTACTTTACCTCTCAGATCCCTGTTCTCCTCAGCTAAGGATCTGACCTCCTGCCTGACTGCGGCCAACTCATTTCTTAAATTAAAAATGAGTTTGCTTGCGTCAGACGAGGACAAATCCCCAGCACAGCCACAAACAGCACCAACAACGACACAACTACCAACACCACTACCACTAACACCACCAGCACAAAGAACACCACCACTCTCCATTGTACTAAGTTTGGTCAAGATTAGAGCTACTGGAAGCACGTCCTCACTGGATGAACCCAGGAACTAAACTGTGAACTTATACATAATATAAATGAATACGTATTCATATTCGTAAATTTAATATAATTGAAAATAAGTATACATACAATGTCTGTAAATATACATACACGCACTTAAACTACAATAATATTGACAATCCTAATAATAATAATGATAAGACACAATATGACAGTTAGTCATGCCACTGACTATCTTATCTCAGTTATATCAAATATGCTGAAAAAATAATAAACTAAGCTATAATGTCAAACTTAGAAAAAAAAATTCATAATTGGTTTACTCATATCGTTATTTATAAAATAACACATCATCTCTGCAATGTCAATGATACTATCACACCTGAACGCGTTTAGACCCCTACATTCCATTATATAGTGATAGAGAAAATGAGATTTAACATGACCAAATAATTTACAAGGGATGCCATCAATTTCTTTAACATATTGCCAGCAATATTTATATCCAAAACGTAGTCTCATACATGCATAATATTTGGGTGAAGCTTTGCCATATAAAAATATTCATTATTCATAACTGTATTATAATGTTTCATGCTTTTGCTACCATCCCAATATACAAAATCTTCCTCCTATTTCTTCGTATTCTGCTTTTTTTTTTTCCTCATGAACAATACTGTGGAGGATTTCCTGTGTGTTATTTACCCTTCGATCTTATAACCCCCCAAATTCGGAAATCCTGACACGGCTTCAGTAGAGGCCTACCACGATCTCAATTTTAAATCCTCTACCAATAAAATATAATTAATATTACATGCATAAACATACATGCAAATATTTTATATGGGGGTTTATGAACTGCTGATATGTGAATATTTAAATAAACTCTCCTCACCTTAAAGTAAAACTTCCTCATACAGAATAATACATTTTCTAACAGACATTCTACCTACGAGTGTTCAATTAAATGAGCTCATTCTGTCCCCCACACGTAGTTATAAATATTGTTAGAAATAAGGTAAATCTGCATTGCATATGTACTCATCTATCCGGATAACCCTGATGTCGTCAGCAATCACGGGATTCCCAATCAAACTCATTGAATATCTTCTGATCCACGTATCTCTATAACGTTTTTTTAATTGAGTGTCTCGTAACGTGTCACGAAGACAACTAAATACTCTTCAACAAACTTATAAGTACTGTCAATGAACACACTAAACATGAGTGTCTCGTATCATCTCACGAGTACCACTAATAATAAACTTATAAGTACTGTTAACAAACACAGTAAGAATGAGTGCCTCGTAGCATCTCACGACGGCAACTAACTTTATAAGAAAGTCCCACAAACTCCTCTAGTTTGTCGGGGTCCTTGGTACTAGGACTAAGTTGACTTATGACTTGCTTACAACAGTTCTTTGTTCAACGAGGCGATGCAATAAGCGTTATCAAGGAGGTGAAGGGTTAATGGCTAAAATCCATTAGTGACCTACATTCCTTTCTCCAAGTCTTCTACAGCCAGCCTCCATAATAAACTACACATTATACATACGAATATACGTGTATACGTGATAAAAATTAATAGGTATACATACTAAGTGTAAAAGTATATATTCATGCACTTACGTTACAATAAACGAAACTATATGCAAAATAACACTTACATAATGTACGTAGAAATAAACTGTCTTGAAATATATTCAAGACATCCTGGGCCCCTCCAAAAAAGAAAAAATGGGGGGTCTCCCCATCAGTACTACAACTTATCATCAATGATTATACGTGCCCACAGTTCTTTAACCCTTTGGGAAGCTTGACGTTCAGATCTTTCATAATTTGATGATTCCTCTTCGTATACTTCTGACAACAGATATTCCCATGAGAGCTTTTCAGACCAAGCTCTCTGAATAAGAATTTTTCCTCTTCTTAGTAAGGGTGATATTAGACCTAAGGGGTCCAAAAATATACCCACCAGTGACAGAAGTTTATGTTTGGTCAACACATCTTCTCTAGCCTTCAGACCTTCCAAAGACAACTTGTCTGTATTAACATTCCAGATTAAACTAAAGATTGATACTTTAGGAGATCTAGAATTTTCAGAAAGGAGCTGATCCAGTACCCTTTGAAGTCTTGCATTGTTGGAATTCAATGCTTGCAGTGATATTTTGGCCCTTTCCCACTCTACATCTGCAGTATTGCATATATCAAACTGTTTTTCTTCACTGGTACAAGCATCCAACAAATTACCCACATGAACATTCTCCAATATTTCCTCCAACTGTTCTATTAGAGACTCCATTTGTCCAAAGGCACTCTGAAAATTGTGTAGGAGAGGAGTGTGGATAGGCTTCAAGGGAACGGAATCTGTAAAACTTCTAAGTGTAGTTTTATCTTCGTAATGCACTTCTTGCTTTACTCCAATACTCTCTGGCTCCCACAACTTATAAACAGGCTCTATGGCCTCTGCAATCAGCAATTTATTTACAGGCAATATGGCCTCTTCAATCAACAACTTATTATCAGGCTCTATCGCCTCTTCAATCAACAACTTATTAACAGGCTCTATGGCCTCTTTAATCAACAACTTATTAACAGGCTCTATGGCCTCTGCAATCAGCAACTTATTAACAGGCTCTATGGCCTCTTCAATCAATAACTTATTGTTAGGCTTTATCGCCTCTTCAGTCAACAACTTATTAACAGGCTCTATGACCTCCTCAATCAACAACTTATTAACTGGCTCTATGGCCACTTCAATCAACTCTTGAGTAGCTGTAGGAAAAACCTGTGTTCCTACTCGCATAACAATATGCCTCTGCACATTACTGGGTTCATGTTGAGTATCACGAGGAATATGGCCATACAACATGACACCACCCGGTGTTTCCATCAAAGTATAGACATCCCACTTGTCAATACCACTAACAAACTGACTAAAATGTAAGGCACCAATAACAATGCCAATGTTCTCCAGTACATCACTATAAATATCTTCATCAGCCAACTTGTGACCATTCGACTTTAACACATTTGCAGCCTTTGCTAGTCCTGGAGTGTGGATGCTAATTACCATGTCATCAACTACGAGTAATTTAACTCTGGCTCTTCTTTTCCCCAATTTGATAACTACATTTACAACAGGGAAACTTCCTTTCTTCGTCTCAGAACGAAATGCATCAATACCAAGAGACATTTCATCTACTGGGCTTAATTTAAGCCTTTCAGCTAATTCCCTAGTTATAAAGGAACACTGGGAACCTGTATCAAAGAATAACCTAGTATTTACCCAAAGATTTCCCTTTGAGCTGCTTATTTTTCCACTTGCAGTAGGCAGAGCACATGAAGGTAAACTCGGCTTCACCATTTGCCTCTGTACTGCCTTTATAGTCATCACACCAACATGTTTCTTGTCCTTTTCGGAGTCAGAATGTTCTTGCTCGTTGTTTGACTCATCTAAATTTGAACCATTTCCTGACTGTTCATTCAGAAATGTAGGTTCTTCAAACCTTCTACGAAATTTTGATTCTTGTTCATAACACAAGGCTGCATGATGACCATTTTTCTTACACTTCTTACACTTTAACTGAGTGTAACATTCATTTGCATAATGCCCTGACTGAGTACATCTCAGACATTTGTTATTGTTTCTCAATTTGTCTCTGCGTTCATTTATGCTTACTACTTTATTACACTGTTCAGACTTATGACCTTGCCAACCACAGAATACACATTCTGTTTTACTATTTACTACATTTGCAGTAGCACCATAACTACCCACATTCTTTTTATAGGACTGGGTCTCATCTCTCTGGGAGGTTTGGGTCTCTCCCTTTGTGTTACCTTTTGTATTGTTGCCCTCTATATGATATACATATTTTCCCAGTTCCTTCAAGAGGGTTTCATATGTAGGATATTTTGTGTCTATTTTCATGCTAATCCAGTTCTCAGCATCTTCTGGCAATTTCATCATCACGAGTTCTGAAAACACCCAATCAGTGTTCTCCATGTCTTTATAATTTTTCAGACTTCGAGTAATGGCTTCTACTTCCTGCTTGAACTTAAAAAGTGATGAATAATTAGAACAAGGAGTTGGTATTTTTACCAAGTTCCTCATTAAATTTCGTACAATCCTGTCCTTGCTGGCATAAACAGCTTGTAGCTGTTGAATGCATTCATCATAACTCTCACTAGCAACAGGATATCCCTTTATGGCGTCTTTTGCATCTCCTTTAAGGGCATTTCTTAAGATGGTAAACTTTGTCATAGTTGCCATAGAAGTACTATGTACTAAACTATCGAACGTATCCCAAAACTCGTGCCATTCATCATAGTTTCCAGAGAACTGTGGTATTTTTACTTCAGGAAATTTCGGTGTGGGTTGCCCACTGGGGAGGCTTGAACTCTCGGAACTAGGAGCCCTAGTACTCTTCATAGTTCCTAACTTACGAATCCGTTCTAGGACAGCTAAGCTAATATTATTTACTGTTTCAGCTAGACTGTCATGTTCTGTATCCTCCTCTTCAGAATCCCTTTTAAGGGGCTTATACTCGACATATTCTTCGTATTTCCTATCATATCTTCCAAATCTTTCTGTTAGCGTATGATGACATCTTTCTAAATAATTAACAACAAGTGTCTCATCATCTTTGGCGAGTTCTGTTTGACACTGAACACAATCACGTTGAACCAATTCCCGAAGGCGTTTTAATGCCTCAGGTTTAACCGACATATTGAGAAAGCAAATTGAACATAAAACAACAAACAAATAGTTGATGCAATTTTATCATCAAAGAATCCACGATCTTCTTTATGCATCCACAATGCAACAAATAATCACTCTGTAAAGAGTATCAAAGGACAATCTTCCAAATCTCAAGATAATAACAGTTATTTAATTCCGTCAATTATGACGCCAATCCTCAAAGTGTAAAACACACTTTTCATCAGTTAATCGACACTGTTAAGTCAGCAACAGTAAATGGAAAATGTAATGCAAACCACACTGTTCCTCAAACGACACTGTGCACCTAGCAGTAGGTGGGTCACTACCTTCTGTTTATTTACGTAAACAAAGGAATCAATACGACATTCTAGATATCGTTAAATGGGAAATATCTAAAAACACAAATCCCTAAAAAACACTGTTCACCCAGCCGAAATTGGGTACTAATATCCAAATTACTTAATGGACGCTCAACTACGAAAGTATATTTCGTTTCCACAGATAGAGAAACGCTTTATCCACGTGGGAAATGGCTTCTCTTACTTATTTCAAGAACCACTTAAATTTCAAAGTTATATTTGCAATATTCATGCAAATACATGCAATGCTCCTCCCTGTTTTCGCTGAAATGTGGACGATTTTAACCGTAGAGTTTTACACTAACTTCTTACAAGGTGGGAGCTTATCTAAATGTACACTATTTTCACCATTACCACACCAATTACCATCCGGTTCGAAGGACCAAAAGCTGTGGAGGATTTCCTGTGTGTTATTTACCCTTCGATCTTATAACCCCCCAAATTCGGAAATCCTGACACGGCTTCAGTAGAGGCCTACCACGATCTCAATTTTAAATCCTCTACCAATAAAATATAATTAATATTACATGCATAAACATACATGCAAATATTTTATATGGGGGTTTATGAACTGCTGATATGTGAATATTTAAATAAACTCTCCTCACCTTAAAGTAAAACTTCCTCATACAGAATAATACATTTTCTAACAGACATTCTACCTACGAGTGTTCAATTAAATGAGCTCATTCTGTCCCCCACACGTAGTTATAAATATTGTTAGAAATAAGGTAAATCTGCATTGCATATGTACTCATCTATCCGGATAACCCTGATGTCGTCAGCAATCACGGGATTCCCAATCAAACTCATTGAATATCTTCTGATCCACGTATCTCTATAACGTTTTTTTAATTGAGTGTCTCGTAACGTGTCACGAAGACAACTAAATACTCTTCAACAAACTTATAAGTACTGTCAATGAACACACTAAACATGAGTGTCTCGTATCATCTCACGAGTACCACTAATAATAAACTTATAAGTACTGTTAACAAACACAGTAAGAATGAGTGCCTCGTAGCATCTCACGACGGCAACTAACTTTATAAGAAAGTCCCACAAACTCCTCTAGTTTGTCGGGGTCCTTGGTACTAGGACTAAGTTGACTTATGACTTGCTTACAACAGTTCTTTGTTCAACGAGGCGATGCAATAAGCGTTATCAAGGAGGTGAAGGGTTAATGGCTAAAATCCATTAGTGACCTACATTCCTTTCTCCAAGTCTTCTACAGCCAGCCTCCATAATAAACTACACATTATACATACGAATATACGTGTATACGTGATAAAAATTAATAGGTATACATACTAAGTGTAAAAGTATATATTCATGCACTTACGTTACAATAAACGAAACTATATGCAAAATAACACTTACATAATGTACGTAGAAATAAACTGTCTTGAAATATATTCAAGACAAATACCATAATCCTAGCGAGTCTGTTAGGTACGTTATTTTCGCAATTTTCTTATTATAAAATGGCTTTACTGATAAATATTGTTATATAAAAATTGCTCTTGCTAATAATTTTGCTATAAATTTGACCCTGCTGATATGTGATTAGTATTGGGTATAAAACCCATATATTTTATAAATACATAGTAATCCAAGAATGATTTAATGAAACGTCCTTCAGCCATTTTTGTTTACTTTTGACGCCGAAAAGGAACAACAGAAAATGGGAAAATTTAATCATCATACAATAACAGAAAACGATATATTTAATGGTACACTCATCTAATTAAAATTATTATTTAATATTTCTTATAATGTGAAAACAATGTCTTCTTGCTGACAATATCAACAAAAGATTAATAATCTTTTATAAAGGATGTATAAATAATATATATTCAACACTCATTCACAGATTTAATACAGAATTATACCAATACTACAAATCATTTAGATTTGTAGTATTGGTATAATATATATTTCTAAACCTTTTAAACATATCATGATTCAAACCTTTAGTAAATACATCAGCAATCATATAATTTGTTGGACAATATTGTAGGTGAATGACATTTTCAGTACACTGATCACATACAAAATGAAATTTTATGTCAATAAGTTTAGATCTACCAGTAGTCACTGCGGCTCAAGCGGTAGCGTCCGCGACTCTGAGGCGTTAGGTCGAAGGTTCGCGCCCCGTCACGGTCTGAAGTTAGCAAGGGCATGCACTCAGGGTAACGATTACATCTGCCAAAACAAGTCCTTCGCAAGAAGGCAACCATCCTAGCCCTTAGTAGGAAAGGGATTCCGTGACGTAAAACCGGAACATGCTTATATCTACCATGAAAATGAGGATTATTTGACATAACAATAGTAGACTGATTGTAGCTTGTGCAACCAAACAGCTTCTTGGGCTGCACCAGCTAGAGCCATATACTCTGCTTCTGCAGTTGAAAGAGCTGCACAACTTTGTTCTTTTACTGCTCCAACTGACGACACCTTTACTCAAATGAAATGAATAACCTGAAGTCAACTTACCATCTTCAGAGTCACCTGGTCAAACAGCATCAGAGTACCCATAAGATTTTTAGATCCATCATTTTTGTAAAGAATACCAAAATTCTGTGTACCTTTAAGATATTATGCATTTAACTGCTTTCCAATGTTAAATGGTTTGTTCAGAGCAATACCTGGAAACATTACTCACAGCAAATGTAATATCAGGCCTTGTTTTTACAAATAAGTACGATAAACTACCAACTGCTGACTGATATTGCTCTTGATTACATAATGTACAATTTTCAGTAGCTTTTACATAATTTTTGATTTGGCTCAACGGGTGTATCCATTGGCTTTGCATTTTCCATGCCAAACTTTTTCAATACATTCTCAATGCAAAAAGGTTGACCTAACCACACTTGACCTTTTGAGATATCCTGATCAACTTTTACTCCTATAAAATATTTAAGTTCACCTAGATCTTTCAATTTACACTGTAAAGCTGAAGAATTTTTAAGTTTCTCCATTATCCTATTAGACTTACATGCCAAAATTATATCATCAACACAGACTGCAATGATGAACAGCTCTCCATCTGAATTAATATAAATACAAGGATCAACTGATGTTTGGACAAAACCTAAGCTTTTCAAACAATCATCTAAAGAATTGTTCCAACACCTTGGATACTGCTTTAAACCCTTTTCTTGAGTTTACATACAAAATTTTCTCTACTTTTCTCTACAAACCCCTCTGATTGCTTCATATAAACTTCTTCAGTCAAGATACCATTTAAGAATGTTGAGGTCAAGTCCATATGATGTAGTTTCAAACCTTTCTGAACTGCTAAGGCTATAAAGGGGGGTTTACACGGTCAAACACTTCGTCGAACGCGGTTCGACAGACAAGTGTTTGAAGTGATGTTCAAACGTGTGAACGGGGTATTTGGCTGTCGAACACATTCGACAAACGTGTTCGACAACCAAATACCCCGTTCACACGTTCGAACATCACTTCAAACACTTGTATGTCGAACCGCGTTCGACGAACCGTTTGACCGTGTAAACCCCCCTTAACTGTACGGATAGACTCAAACCTAAGCACAGGACAGAATGTTTCATCATAATCTACACCAGATTTTTGTGAACATCCTTGAGCAACGAGACGAGCCTTGGAACGCTCAATGGAACCATCACCTGCTATTTATCTTTTTTCTACCTTCAGGGAGTTCAACCAAATCACATACATCATTTTCATAAATTGAATTCATTTCTTGCTTCTTAGTATTCATCCAACAGTTTCCATGAGCACCCATTAATGCTTCTTTAACAGAAGTAGGCTCAGATGCTCTGAAAGTTGCCGCTGAAACCACTCACCATACATATTTAGTGCTCGTTTCTCCCTTACTGAACGCCTCACTTCAAGATCAGGCTGTTCATATACTTCATCGTCATTTTCCAAAAAACTACTACTTTCTTTTGGATGAAGTATCTCAATGGTTGGAGTTTCATTTTTAACCTCAACTTCCTCCTTCTCATTGTTCCTCATTAAATATTACATCTCGGCTGTGTAGTATTTTCCCCTTTTGTAAAGCATAAAGCCTATGTCCTTTTACATCAGTACCATACCCTAAGAAAATGCATTTAATAGACTTTGAATAAAATTTTCTTCTTTCGTCTTTAGGAACATGAACATAACAAACACATCCAAAAATCTTTAAATGGTAATTTTTTTTTTACCTGTAAATGTTTGATAGGACTTCTATTCTTTAAATAACAAGCAGTTGATAATGCCTCTGCCCAAAATTTATGAGACAACTTTGTATCTATCAACTGTGTCGGCTGGCGACCGCCCTATGGGTCCTCCATGACCCGCTCCACCCATCCGTGGATGGAGAATCTAAAAACAAAAAAGTTCTACAAGAGTCCTGTTCATCCTTTCACTCACCCCATTTTGTCACCCCATTTGTTCTGGAGTTTTTGGAATAGTATATTCATGTCTAATACCTTCCATCTTTCATATATTTCTCAAATTCATTAGATGTATACTCACCTCCATTATCTGTACGAAGTGTTTTGATTCCCTACCTATCTGGTTTTCTATATAATTCTTCCATTCTCTGAATTTATAAAATAAACTTCATATTTACTTTTAAGTACATACATCCATACATAACGAGTCGCATCATCAATAAATGTAAGAAAATATTCACAATTACCCAAAGATTTTTCTTTCATTTTACCACATATATCGCTATGAATTAAATCAAGAAGTTCTCTGACTATTTTTTCGTTTTTACAAGGGAAAGGAGTTTTCTTATTTTTTTTTTTCATTTTACACAAGGTTCACAAAATTCTAGCTCTTTATCTACATCCAAATTCAAACCCTCTACAAGATCATTTTTTTACCAAAAACTTTACAATTTCAACCCTACATGGCCATACCTCCAATGCCAAATATATATATATATATATATATATATATATATATATATATATATATATATATATATATATATATATATATATATATATATATATATATATATATATATATATATATATATATATATATATATATATATATATATATATATATATATATTTTTACATATAGCATTTACTTTATGTTCATAATGGATACAATTTAAATAATAGAAACTATTTTTTTTTCAGCTACAGCAATTAGGTTTTCATTGGTATAAAAAATCTTACACTCATCACCACAAAATTGAGTAAAATTGCCAAGTTTTGTAACTTTACATACACTAAGTAAATCATAGGATAATTTAGGTACACGCAATACATCAGATACTGTACACTTTTTAACCTTGCCATTTGGTGAAAGAAAAAAAAATTAAGGGTACTTTGCCAAAATCAACTGCATTTAAAAAAAAAAAATATTTCCCTCAATATCAATGGTGGGTTTGGGGGGAAAACAGATTTCCCACACACCACCCTAATGATAAGATATTTCTAAAACTACAACTACTATGTACAACCACATGTAATGTGCATCAGCAAATGAAATATAAAAAATCGTTTGGAAAAATTATGATATTTACAGCCAAGCCTCTCTGCAAACATATGTTATATTTGAAACAGACCATTCATCATATTTGTAGTTTGTTGTTTCAGACTCTCCACCCACGGATGGGTGGAACGGGTCATGGAGGACCCATAGGGTGGTCGCCAGACGGCACAGGCCTCAACCCCCCACTGTGGTGACCAGCCACAGCAGTAACCTCCCCAGTAAACAGCCTAAACTCTCTTGCCTGGACGAGGCTCGATCCATCGACCTCGTGAATGCGAGGCCAGCGCGTTATCACTGTACTAGCCAGGAGACTATATTTGTAGTATAAACTGCAATGTCATATTCAAGACAAGGAAAAATTTACACTCTGCAGTCTTCCTTTGACAAGTTACCATATGGAATCAATCGATGTATTGCTACCTCTGATGGAGTGACCAGCAAACGAGAGAAAGAGAGTTGTGTAAATGTTACATATGCAAGATTTGTTGCTTCCCACAGACAACCAGCCGAGAGTGTGAACATACCTGTATACTTCTTTTTGTCATTTTCACCATTTCAAATATGGTTCTACTGCTTCAGATAAAGCATACCCAAGCCACAATAGCTTGGGACATGTGTGTTTTATTCCAAAGTGATGCAAAAGAGGATTTTGAATGTTAGAAGTGTTAGAATGAAAACAAAAATGTAAAAGGATTTAAAGAGGAAAACTGGACGTTGCTGTTTGCATGAAATAAATACTTAAAAAAAGTAAGGAGTGGAAAATCATTGCAAAGCATGATAGATTTCATATTCACTAGAACAATTTAACATATATAAGGAATTACAAGTGCAAACTTCTTTTGGATTAAAAATCAAAGCACTTAGCTGGATGAAAAGGTTGTTCCTTCGAGTATTGTGATAAAAAAGTAATAGTAGTTGTAGGGGAAGATGGGGAAGCACAAACAACTGTTCATGACATGAACAAAATGTATGATGAGGGAACTGTAGATGCTGTCTTCCATGTGGATGCAATAAATACTTTCAAGTCAATTAATAGAGTAGCAACGTTAATACAGTATCAACGTTGTGTTAAAATGTCCACTTTTGCATAATATGTAAATAAAGCCTATGGAAACAGGCAAACTCTTTACATTTATGGAGGAATCAGAAGGAAATTTAGCAATAAAATAAGCTGAAGGAACGATTCAGAGTGACTTTGTTGTCATGGCTATGCATGTTGATGCGATTATTGTCAGATTCTCTGTTATATAATATGTGATATTAAGTAGTTAAGTGTTTTTTTTTTATTCAGGCAACTTGATTTTAATTTTTATCCGCTTTATGTAATGCTTTAACAAATGAATTTATTATATGTATGTTGGTGTTGTTCCGGTTTTACGTCACTGACTCCCTTTCCTACCAAGGGCTAGGACGGTTGCCTTCTTGCGAAGGACTTGTTTTGGTAAACGTAATCGTTACCCTGAGTGCATGCCCTTGCTAACCTCAGACGGTGACGGGGCGCGAACCCTCGACCTGACGCCTCAAAGTCGCGGACGTTACCGCTTGAGCCATGCTTATTTCTCTAATAAAATAAATATACTGCCTGGAAATAAAAAAAACAAAAACAAGAACTCATAAGCGTTGTAACATTTTCAAGCATTTCCTTGTCAATATTTTTTTGCTATGGTGCAGGAACGGTCGATAAAATTACTAGTTACTTTGATACCTAATACTTGAAGAAAAATTTGTCATTCACTGATGTGTAATACATGTGAACTGATTAGAATATCGAGGCAGTACCTCTGGATTTATTGAATGTAGCATATACTGTAATTCTTTTAATTGTGACACCAGGACGGCCCCCCAAAAAAAATAAAAATTCAATCATTGGACCTGGGCACACACACACACACACACACACACACACACACACACACAAGGAGTTTCAGTCAGTATTTACAGTAGAAAATACCCCACCCCCTCAGATTGCAGCGATAGAAGCTCAAGGGCCAGTATTAGAGAACATCAACCTTACAGCCACAGAGGTATGCAAAGCGCTGATGGATTTAGATGTTCATAAAGCTACAGGTCCTGATGACATATCCCCTCATGTGCTTAAAAAATGCGCAAACACAATATCAGTGGCACTAAGTATCATATTTAAGGAGTCACTGGAGTCGGGGGAGATTCCAAGATGCTGGAAACAAGCAAATGTGATACCTATCTTCAAAAAGGGAAGGAGGGATACGGCTCTGAACTATAGACCAGTTTCCTTGACCAGTATAGTTTGCAAAGTTATGGAGAAACTACTAAGGAAACATATCTCTCTTCACTTGGAATCCTTCAACTTTTTGTCAGTGAGGCAACATGGCTTCAGAGAAGGTAGATCAACGGTAACAAACTTATTAGAATTTTATGATGAGGTAAGCCAAATCTAACAGGAAAGAGAGGGCTGGGCAGATTGCATATTACTAGACTTCCAGAAAGCGTTTGACACTGTTCCACATGGGAGACTTATTAGGAAGCTGCAATCAATGGCTAGAATAGGTGGAAATGTTTTGGAATGGATAAAAACTTACTTAGAAGGAAGGGAACAGAGGGTTAGAGTAAGACACTCAGTGTCTGAATGGAGAAGAGTTAGTAGTGGAGTTCCACAGGGTTCAGTTTTGGGGCCACTTTTGTTCCTTGTATATGTAAATGACCTACCAGAGTCTGTAAATTCATTCATGAATATGTTTGCAGATGATGCAAAGATTGTGAAGAGAGTAAAAAACGAGAACAATGGTAGAGAACTTCAGGAAGATCTAAATAATCTGCATGAGTGGTCAGAAAAGTGGCTAATGAAATTCAATACTTCAAAATGTAAGGTAATGAGAATGGGTACAAGTGCAAGAAGGCCCAAGCTTGACTACTCGGTGGCTGGAGTACAACTTCAAGAGACCGAAAATGAGAGAGATCTAGGAGTAAACATACTGGCAGATTTGTCTCCAGAAATACATATAAATGGCATAGTAAGGGCAGCATATGCATTCTTATCAAATGTAAGGGTAGCCTTCAGGCACATGGACAAGGAAATGTTCAGAAATATTTATGTAACCTATGTAAGGCCAAAACTCGAATATGCAGCCCCCTTTTGGAATCCGCACTTGAAAAAGCACATAGCTAAGCTTGAAAAAGTTCAAAGACATGCCACGAAACTGGTGCCGGAAATACGCAATCTCAGTTATGATGAGAGGCTGAAGGAATTAGACTTACCATCACTGGAAGCTAGAAGAGTGAGGGGGGATATGGTGACAGTCTTTAAATTCCTTCATGGTTATGATAGAGTGGATAGGGATGGATATTTTGATATGGCTGGCTCTAGAACTAGAGGTCATAGTTTGAAGCTTGGTAAGAAAACTTCTTTGCAGGATGTAAGGAAATACTTTTTTAGTGTAAGAGTAGTTGATAATTGGAATTGGCTAAGCGAGGAGGTAGTTAATGCTATCTCAATCCATAGTTTTAAGGACAGGTATGATAAGTATGACTAAGTATAAAATGGAACCGATGAGGAGACGGGAAGATACGAGCTTTGGGCTCTTTCCCGTAAACACAATTAGGTAATCACAATTAGGTAATCACAAAAAAAAAAAAAAAACATAATGTACAGAGAAACAGAGATGGAAAGAGTTGTTACTTCTCAGATGTGATATGAAAAGCAGAAATGTGTAACGAATATCTCAGAATATTCATTGTTGATGTAGGCATAGAAAAAGAACCGTAACTGAAGGAAACCTTAGCATCGAAATGTCCCGGACAGTCCTACTCAGGTCCAAAAGATCTTCAGCTGTAGTATCGCAATGGGTGGATGGTACCATGGGCCAATCTACTACAGACAAAATTGACAAAATAAGTAATTTAAACTGTGGAGGGTAGTCTTATACAACGTCTTTATGTATAGAAAGTTCCCTTATTTTTAATGCAGACAATTGATTTCAAGACCCACTGATAGCTGGCTTCACACATAAATTAACAGAAACCGGGTATCTTGTTTGGTAACAATACAACATACAGCTATTATTGCTTGTTAGAAAATATCCCTCCCTTAATGCTTAGTCTTGTTTTCAAAATATAATATATATATATATATATATATATATATATATATATATATATATATATATATATATATATATATATATATATATATATATATATATATATATATATATATATATATATATATATAAAGTAAGCTGTCAATATTGAATGATTTGAGGTGCCAAGTTACTCATTATTGTCTTTTTTTTTTTAATAGAGTTAGCTTTATATTGCTTACTTGTGATTAACTTAATCCTGTGATTGCATACTTTGGCTAATACTGGCTTCAAAGATTCTATATATTTTCTTCTGCAATGAGTAGTTTAGCAGTTACGAATAAATAATAACAAAAATAGGAGTTTCACTGGGATAAATTTTTTTTTCCTCGGTTTCATGTTCAAGTTTCTAGTCATCTGTTTCGGTTTTACGTCACAGACTCCCTTTTTCTGCTAAGGGCTAGGACGGTTGCCTTCTTACGAAGGACTTTTTTGGCGGATGTAATCGTTACCCTGAGTGCATGCCCTTGCTAACCTCAGACCGTGACGGGACGCGAACCCTCGACCTGACGCCTCAGAGTCGCGGACGCTACCACTTGAGCCACGGTGACTACGTTCAAGCTTCTATTCATATGGGTCTTTATTATTTCCTAAATTTTAAGTTAGGGTGTGCATTACATGTAATATTGTTCTGGATAGGCAAGAGTAGGTCTCGATACGCTACGTTTTGTTATTTTAGGTGATTTGGCTTGTAAATATGAACACCATTAGAACACCCTTGGGTGTCTCTTCTATACAAGATCCATATATTTTTGCCAATTGGATAGAATTCGAACCTACAACGCACTTGACAATATATCATTGAGCCTTTGACACTATCAACTATACCACGTAAGTTTTCAAAGGAAAAAGGAAACAACTCATTTATCTGATAGCCCGAAGGAAGAAAGTGTCTACAGTCACACACGATTGAAAATCTGTTCCCAATACACATTTGTGGCTTTTGCTTTCATTCCCTAAACTCTAGTAGTAGCAGCAGTAGTAGTAGTAGTTGGGCTAAACTCTATTTCGAGGGTTATCACTACCGTGCAGGAACTTTTGTTAAAATTAGTTGTTCAATGACCTTCAGTGGAGACCTTGAAGCCACTCTACTGCTCCCACATGCCACGGAATATCACAAAAACTTATTTATCATTGGAATGTCTCCCTCGTCCTGTTTTTGTCTGCAGTAATACATTGCTTTAACTGTTGTTTTATTTGTTACTTTTAACCCCATTCGAAAGGACTGGATACAGAAAGGTTGGGATATACTCTAATTCAAGATGTCGTATGACTTCTGTCATGCTGAAGCCAGCCCTGCTGAAGCCAGAATCTGAAACTTGTAACAGCTCTTGAGGGGTGATGGTTAGTCGAGGCCACGGATATTCTATTACATGCCCTCGCTTTTAATGAGTTTTGTGCCGCCCATGTGTCCCCTTGGGACCACCAAGAGTTGTGGCTAGGCACCTGGAACTAACCGCAGGCGCCATGCACCCCCCCCCAAGAGGCCTACAGGATAAGGGACCCTCGGTCCCTTATAACACCACAAGTCTGTGAAGAGAAACATGTGAGGCTAGGGTGAAATAGAATACTCTCCCCACTTGTGTTCTGCGGTGCGGCCAGTGTTTGTAGAGGGCGACAAGGGGATATGTGACCGGACCCCTGAGGCTTGGCATCCGAAATGGAGTACCTGAGGGTGGGAAAGGCCGAGAGTTAGCCCTTTCCTAAACCACACGAAACATGAACTTGTGTTTCGTACGCAGGAACCTGCCCAGGAGAAATGCCCAATAACTTCCCCCCCCGGAAGTAGGTGGGATTCCACTTTGGACCTGGCGCTGATTGGCTGGACTAGTTCTGACTGATTTCATTGGAGAATTGGATGTTAAGCCACGCCCTGCCCCTGGGGGTATTTAAAGAGCCACCCAGGGCAGAGACAGTTAGTTAGCAGTTTGCCAGGGGCACGAATAGATCATAGACTGTGAAGTCATAGGGTGGGGGCCATTGGGCCACTGGGCCATTGGGCCATTGGGCCAGTTGAGGCATAGGGGCATTGAAGCGTCGAAGTTGTGTTGTACTCTAGAATAAATATAAGTAAAGGATTCACTGCGTGTCCATTCTTACCTCGTACCCTTCAGGCACTAGCATTTATTAACTTGTGACCACGCTACCATAATTATAAATATAGATGTACGTAGGAGGAAAAGCTATACGTCAGGGGATATGTGACCGGACCCCTGAGGCTTGGCATCCGAAATGGAGTACCTGAGGGTGGGAAAGGCCGAGAGTTAGCCCTTTCCTAAACCACACGAAACATGAACTTGTGTTTCGTACGCAGGAACCTGCCCAGGAGAAATGCCCAATAACTTCCCCCCCCGGAAGTAGGTGGGATTCCACTTTGGACCTGGCGCTGATTGGCTGGACTAGTTCTGACTGATTTCATTGGAGAATTGGATGTTAAGCCACGCCCTGCCCCTGGGGGTATTTAAAGAGCCACCCAGGGCAGAGACAGTTAGTTAGCAGTTTGCCAGGGGCACGAATAGATCCTAGTTTGTGAAGTCATAGGGTGGGGGCCATTGGGCCATTGGGCCATTGGGCCATTGGGCCATTTGAGGCATAGGGGCATTTGAGGCGTCATCAGTTGTGTTGTACTCTAGAATAAATATAAGTAAAGGATTCACTGCGTGTCCATTCTTACCTCGTACCCTTCAGGCACTAGCATCTATTAACTTGTGACCACGCTACCAAAATAATTAAAGTAACCCAGTTATCTTATAAAGTGTGAGTTCAAGTGGAAGTCCAAAACTCATACGTCAGTGGTGGCGTACGCTGGGATAAAAGAAACCCATACGTCAGTGGTGGCTTGCGGCGGAATAGCCCATATCCACTACGTCAGTGGTGGCAGTGCGGTACGGATCATCACGCCT
>JAXCGZ010023463.1:0-39389 GCA_037179515.1 Halocaridina rubra
TTACTCATTTTTTTATGATGATTTTACCACTGCAGGCATATCGCTGGGTTCCTCCAACCCAGCTTGAACATCGACAATGTTCGAAGGATGTAGCAGGGCACTACCTTCGATGTATGGGTGTTTCAGAATGCTACATTACCTTGGATGGTGTGTCAGCAGAAGAGGAGATTTATTTTGTGGAATCAGCCCAGTACATATTCTTATCTCCGACTGCTTGTAAGAGCCTGGGGCTGATCCCCGACTCCTTCCCACACCATATATCCATGGCAGCCCTCCTCATGATGGAAGAAGTTACCTGCTCACCATGCATGTGGCCATACCCTTCCCCCCTTTGGAGGAGAACGTTTCATGTCCTCAAGAGTGGCTACTCTGACATTTTTCATTGTCCACCTTCAACAATATGAGGTCACCACTACCGGTAATGTCTGGCCCCCGCACCACATACACTTGGCTCCTTGATATTGCCCTTATGCTTGCCACACCCCCGCCACTATCCCCAAACTCTGGGAAGTAGAGGTGATGGCGCAACTTGACGAAGACGTATGGTGAGGCATCATCCAGCTTGTTCCCCCTGGAGAAGCCACTGATTGGTGCTCCAGGATGGTGGTAATGGCCAAAGCAAACAGCCATCCTAGTCACACGGTGGATTAAAAACGCTTAATTCCTCATGCTTGAAGGAGACTCACCATACCTCTGTGCCCTTCAATATGATATCTTGTATCATGAGTTAAGCCTTCAAGACAGTGACAGATGCATTATGGAGCTTCCACCAGGTAGGGTTGGACCAGGAGGCCTGGAAATTGACAACTTTTATCACTCCCTGAGGGAGATATCAGTACTGCCACACCCCCATGGGCACTGCTTTGCTTCAGATGTCTATACCTGCTGATTTAGGGATTCTATAGAGGACGTTTCTCTCAAATACAAGTGTGTGTGAACGACACTACTATACAACAAAGGCATAATACCGGTTTTCTAGCATACTTACAACTTCCTGGTCACCTCTGCAGAGAACGGAATCAACCACAAGTCGGAAAATTTCAGGTTTTGCATGTGAGAGGTGGAGTTTATGGGCTTCCACCTAGGACGGGAATCCTATGAGCTCACCAGAGAGCGTCTCTATGCCATCAAAGAGATCCCCATGCCAGCCTACCCAACCTTCACAAACATTAGGTTGTGTCATGGTAGTATGGAACCTTTTAGGGAACTCCTGAATAAACTGATAAGCTACAGGTGCACTGGAAGAACCAGATCCAACTGAAGTTTTACCAGGAGCAGGAAACCATCTATCATCTAGCAAAGGACCAACCTGTCTACTACGGAAAGACCCACCCCATCATAGCAATTACTTACTGGAGACGAGAAGGCATTGGCATTGTCATTCTACAGCAATAGTGCAGGTGTACCTCCGTGGATACACCCTTCTGCTGGAAAGGGAGGTGGTGCCTGGCTCTGTGTGGTAGCCATCACCTTACCCCCATGGAAGCCAGGTATTCTGCAGTAGAGGGGTAGGCTCTGGAGATCTTTTGCCTCTGCAAAGGGAGACTATCCCACCAACCATTGCCCCTAGGTGAAGCTTCTAGGGCACCGACCCCTTGCCGACATTGTCAGCCCAAAGTTATTCCATCACAAGGAAAAGACTCTTCAATATAAATTCACCATTAAGTACCTGCCCAACAAAAAGAATTCTGCTGCAGAGTTCCTCTCCAGGCATCCCACCTTAAGAGCACCCCTGAATTCAGAGGACTGCGATTAAGATGATGACCTAGCAGTGGCAATGACCGTGGCTGCTGTCAGGATGATGGCATCATCATGGATGAGGATACACTCTCGAGTGCAGCTGCAGAGGGCCCCATCTATCAACTACTCATATATTGAGAATTAGCAGGCAACTAGCCTACCCAAAAATTTGCAGGAATTAGTGAGTATTCACCCCTTCTGTGGAACGAAAGACATACTAGCTGTGGCCCAGTATCTGGTCATGTACATCTACGAGCATGGATTTGTATGCCTAGTCGTCCCAGAATCCCCTTGTCACAAAATTGCAGCTAACTTACATGCAGGACACCAAAGACTAGACTCAATGCTCAGGCGAGCCAGACATATCGGTCCGGCATGGAGGGGGATCTGTAGCACCACAGATCCATCTGTACCTCCTGCGACATCCACACACTCTCCTCTCCTCCTGAGGCTCTAATTATGTCCCCTCCCTATGAATACCCTTTCCAACAATGGTGGTGGATCTCTTCCAGCTTGGGCGACACATATAGCTGGTGTATGTGAATAGAGTCATGGGTTGGCTGGAGATCGAACATTTGCTCAGTGGTACCTCCACTAATAAGATCATCACTAGGTTCTGAGGATTCATCTCTTGGTGGGGGGCAATGGAGTACTTACCGACAGACAGCAAATATAACCTGGGATATGAGCAGAAGCTAACCTTTCTCTAGAGAAGGGGTTTCAATCCACCTATCTTCCACACACTACCCAAAGTCTAATGGCAGAGCTGAAGTCACCATCGAGTTTGCTAAAAGGATATTTCACTTGAACACAGGTGCCAACGGCAGCATGGACAGAGACAGGGCATCCCAGGCTCTACTCCAGTATTGTGACTGGCACTGTTTACAAGTTGAGAGCTCTCCAATATTTTGAAATAAACAAGAGACCGTGACCTGCTACGGACGTTAAATCATCCAAGCAAGGTATCTTAGACCACAGTGACCCTCTAGAAGGATTTACATGAGTTGTGAGTAGTGCTGAACTTGTTTTTTTTTTTTTAAGTGAAATATTTGAAATATTTGAATTCCTACTCTACATCCCCTCTTGACCCGTTGGCTGATTTCTGCGCATGTGCACTGGTGTTGTGACGTCACTGAGCTTCCACCGCAACTCTGCTTAACAACAATGCATTCAGCTGTTATTACCAAACTATTGGAATCTCAAGAAAATGCATATAAGAATGCTATGGAGGTAATGGTGAAACAGCTTAGTGACAGGATAAATTCACTTGAATCCACAGTTTCCGACCTTACGACAATCCTGGAGTTCAGCCAGAGAGAAATTGATGACCTCAAATCGACTATTAAAATTCATGAGAAAAAAAAGAGTAACGACAAAGAAACAATCGATAATCTATCTCAACAAATAAATTCTGCAAATCAACAAATATGCACCTTAGAAGAATGCTTGAATTACCAAGAAGATTATTCCAGGAGATACAACATCCAATTAAGCGGTGTAGAGGAGCGACGTGATGGGGAGACCTGGAAGCAAACAATGACTGTGGTGTCAGCCTTGTTAGCTGATAAACTACAGTTGGAAAGCATGACGTTGGAGAGGGGTCACAGGGTGGGACCACTTCGTGATGACAAACCTTGCCCCATCGTGGCTCGTTTCTCCCGCTACTGTGACAGAGAGACGGTCATGCGAAACGCCAAAATGCTTCAAGGCACCAAGATCTACCTTAATGATGACCTGTGTGCTGCATCACAGGCAATAAACTCTGCACAGATGCCACAACTAAAAAAGGCTAGATCACAAGGGAAAATAGCCTACTTTAGGCATACTAAGCTCATCGTGAAGGAACGATGCAACACCGAGAGAGCAACCAGGCATCATCCTTCCCAGACTTCATCGGCTTCAGGCAGCATTCAGCATGAAGCTCCTGTGACAAGTGTGGCTGGTGCAGTGGGTGGCACGGTTGAGGAGATGACCTGGATCGGTGGTGCGGGAGTAGGAGGTGCAGGAGTGGGGGGGCGGGAGAGCGATATGTCGTCACCCTCACCCCCTCCTGCCGAGTCACCCGCCACGGGCGCTGTAAAACGCTCTCACCCAAAACCGATAAATGGCCTGAAGAACCCGGCAAGATTTGGAAGAAATAAGTGGTAACTTGTAAGTCAGTAAATGTAGAAGTAGTGTAATTTATTTCTTCATCATGGCTGTAAATAGATACCTTCCATACTATTCCATTAGTGATGATGAACTTATAAGGCTAACAAACAACGACAAAGTACTTCCAAATTACTTATGTATCAATGCGCTTGATAAGATGATATTTAACACACTTGATCTAGAAAATGAAATAGATTTGTTTTTGAATAATATGAGAAACACAACCAACACTTTTTCAATTTATATATACTTAAATGAACTTTATTCAAATTCAAATAAATCTAACGCATTTTCGGTTTTGGACATGAGCATTAGAAATCTTGCAAATAATCTTCAAATATTTGTTGATCAATGTTTAGCAGAAAATAATATATGTGATGTAATGGGTTTTTCAGAGACTAGTCTGGATAATGATATTGAATCATTGTATAATATAACAGGTTATAATCTGTACACTCAGAACAGAGACAGGAAAGGTGGAGGTGTATGTATGTATGTAGCTAATAAGTATAGCTTGTGTGTTGTAAAGGAGTGCAGTATGATGGAACGATTCATGAATGTTTTAGTGTACAGGTACATAGCAGTAAGGAAAATTGCTTCTTCGTATCTGTATATAGACCACCGAAGGGGAACATACCTGAATTCCTTAGAGCTTTACTGAAAGTATTTGATTTTGCAGCAAGAAAAAGTACAAAACTATTTATTTATGCGGTGATTGGAACTTAGATTTGTTTAAAACAAATGATCAAAGAGTTACTGATTTTAAAAACATAATGTATTCACATGGCTGCTTTCCACTAACTACTAAACCTACGAGAGTAACTGAAAATAGTGCGAGGGTTAAGAAAGAAACGTTTTTTCCAGTATCTGTTTCGTGAACAGTGCTAAGTGTTTTTAGTGTTTATTATCTAGGCTCTCAGTGATAAATTTCCCTTTCTGGGTGTTTTATTTCTGTTTTAACCTAAGTAATAAATTCCTTTTCAGATTAATTTTTTGTGCAAACCAAATTAAGTGATAAGTGATAAATACCTTTTCACGCTTTTATTCTTTTTATTTTTTCTATTTTATTTTTTGTGTTTTCAACCCCGTTTGTGCATCCATAGTGTTATAGCATGATCCATAAACGTTTCATAGCGGTAAGGCCTATATTATTATATAAATCAATTTGATAAAGTGCTCAGTGCAATTAATGAAATATAGTGCTTAGTGAGGGTCTGTGGATCTACGTGACTAGGTTCTATTCATGCCCTCCTCCGACTCTCCTGCTAACCCCTGGAGAGGGGATGGAGCTTGACCACCACCCCCAGGAGGGGTGGATGCTAGTGGGAAAGAAGAGGCAAAGGATGGCCTTTGGCAGCAGCCAAGAGAGCGCTGCCACTCCAGTTCCTCCACCAGCCTCGAAGTCCACCGCCATTAGAGAGCCCATCTCTTAATTCAAAGTTCAGACCCCCTCCATTGCAGAGGCCTACACTCTCCTATAAGAGCTGGAAGACCATCTCACTGATTTTGGCTGCACCATCAAACCCAATGTGCAGGGTGAATTATCGTCCATCCATCCTCCACCAAAACTGCGGAGAAGATCCATAACCTCAACTCTCCAAACCTGGCCGAGATGACCCCGGCTCAAAAAATAAGAAAGTTCATCCTTGTTAACTTCCCCATTGCTTGGTCAATGGATCTATTGATCAAGCAGTCATGCATCACCTCTGCTTCATGCTGCTCCTCCAAGATTGAAGGGCAAAACATCCCTTCAAAGCAAGTCTTAGTCCACATCTACGGTCCACCTCCCGCCCAAGTGAGCCTTGGTATCTGGGGCAAATTCCATCTCAGGGAATATAACCTTGAACCCCTGATATGTTTCCGCCGTCAACGATTTGGCCATCACCGGAACACCTGCCATTTCCTAGTGAGATGTGGTATCTGCAGTGGGGGGCATGCCACCGATCCTTGCCTCACCAAATACAAGGCAAATGCAGAGACAGTGGCCAAGTGCCCTAGCTGCCGAGAGTGCCAACACACATGGAATAATCGCTGTCCTGAGAGGATGAAGAGGATTCTTCAGAGATTCCTTTCCTCTGCTCCTGCCACCAACCACACCACCTATATCTTCACTCCTGCCCCTCCTCCCACCTCCAATCCCTGGCAAAGACCCCCTCCTGCCCCACCCAGACCCAACCTCCCTACCCAACACCCATCACACAACACTAACCTGGCTCCTGACATGCAGTCTACACCTCCTACTACTCCTACTCCCACACCAACTCCAACCAACTCCTCACAAGACAATCATACTCCCACTAACATGCCACACAATACCCACACTAATTCACCACACCACACAACACTCACACACATAACACCACCTCTTACAATACTCATACTACAGCTACTACCACTCACAGATCTCTTAACCACACCAAGTCCCGGAACCCTAGACTTTACACCCGCACTCCCACTTATTCTCAATAGCCTCTCTAAACATCTTCCTCTGCCTTCTTATCCCATTCCATTCCCAACCTCAACCCCTCTTCATGGTGGAAGACATCACCAGCCTCATTACTCAGAGTATTCAAGCAGCCATTTGACTTTTCACTGCCAACGGCTCTCCCAGAGACACCTTCAATTAAGTCTCTGAAATTACCCATAATATCGTTGCCCAGGTCCTAGTCTACATGAACTACCGCCAGCCTCAACAGGCCGCCGCTTCTTCCCCCTCCTCCTTTTAAATCTTCATGATGCCTAATTTTGGGATCCTTCACTGGAATACCCCAGGGTTTGAGACAAAAAATCCAATACTTGGAAGTCATTGCCAGGTCTGACAATATCGATGTCATCATTGTTCAAGAAACCCTGTGTTTGGATCAAAGCATTCCTAAAGTCTTCGGGTACCAGGGATTCTTCCAGCATTGGACTCCGGGGGAGAATAGAGGAAGCACCACCTCTATCAGGAAAAACTTACTGGACAAAGAAATCAGCCAACTTGTCTTTTGTGGCAAAAGTGTCCATGTTCTTGCTGTCAACATTAAACTACAGGGCAAGTGCATAGATCTTTACACCATCTATAGACAGCACAATGGTGACTTAGACCTGTCTGCCCTCTTCGGTTTAGCCAGCCATCGCGACTTGGTAATAGGAGACGACTTTAATGTGTACCATCCAAGATCCAGGTATGAGCGCCCCTGTGCAGCAGGCAGACACATCATGAGTCTGCTAGACGACAAAGAAGACATCACCTTGCTTAATAACCATGAGCCAACTCACCACAGAGATGGAGCACTGGATCTCTCCTTCATCTCCAACTCCCTAAAACAAGATGCCGCTTGGAAAGTTCACCCCCTGGTCTCGAGTGACCACTATGGGATCCACCTCAAGCTACCAATTCCTGAAATCTTCCAAATCCCTGCTCCTCCTCCTCGATGGAATTTCAAGACGGCTGACTGGGGCCGATTCCATGAGCACCTCAGCAATTGGTTTTCAGCTATACACCACCCGGAGATATTGATCAAGCTGAAGGTGAGTTAGTTGATGCCTTGCAAGCTGCAGCAGTCTCCTCTATCCCCCTCTGCAAGCCACATCACGCTAATCATCGTGACAGGTGGTACTACTGTGATAGAGTCAAAGAACTCAATCACCGGCTCAACATCGTCCAAAAAATGCACAGGAACTGTTGCACAGAATACTCCTACCATACTCTCCAGATATTCAAAGAACATGTCCATGAGGAGACAGGAGAAATTAAGAGGAAAAAAGGCCTTACGTGATGTTTCACCCTAGATGCTCACAACTCTGTGGGCCAAATGTGGAGGAATATCAACTCTTTTGATAAAGGAAAACCTCCTAGAATCATCCCCCACAAGGATCCCAGAAGGGTAGTTGAAGATCTCTCCACCAAATTCGCGGAGAGGGCTAAATCCGACCAGCTCCCCATCGCAACCAGATCAACTCTTCAGGGTCTCGCCGCTGCAAGATGGGATGAAGTAGATTAGGCCATCAACACCGAGGATCAAGCAGATGCCCCCTTCACTCTGACTGAGCTGCAGAAAGTGAGCAAGAGCTGCAATAACACAGCCCCAGGTGCAAACGGAGTCACATACTCGATGATTCAGAATATGGAGCCCCAAGGGGAGCTTGCTCTACTCTCTCTGGTTAACAAGACATATACTCAGAGAGTAAGACCAGCTCCATGGAACAGGGCAGATATTCAGCCAATTCCTAAGTCAAAAGATTTGGATAACACACACCCTATCTCCCTCTAAAGCTGCCTGAGCAAATCGCCAGAAAAGATGGTGCTTATCAGACTTCATTTGAAGTGCCCACCTTTCCACAAAAATACGTTCACCTACCAGCAAGGCTTAGGCACCTCAGAATGCATAGCTTCCATGTTTTCATTCATCAATGATTACCATGGATACATCATTTTTCTTGATCTCGAGATAGCCTTCAAGCTTGCCAATGTTCCGGCAATACTCTCTGTTCTGGTCGCTATGCAGATCAAAGGAAACTTTCTCTCCTGGATCAAGCTGAGTCTACAAAACCATAGCGCTCGAGTCAAAATTCAATGACATTATTCACCTATAAAGTACACGAAAATGGGACCCTCCCAAGGTGGAATTCTCAGCCCTTCCCTCATCAACTGTCTCATGGAGAAAATTATGTACAATGCGCTACCACCTGGTGCTAAGATCTTCAAATATGCTGACGGCTTTGCCCTCGTCACAAGAGGCAACAGGAATTTAATCAAGATTCAGCGCTGCCTCACCAAGATTTACAAAGCCTCCATCTCCCTTGGACTAAAAAAAACGCCCTCAAAACCAAGGCGCTCCCCATCCACCAATGGAGACCAAACACTAGACTGGTAATAGGCAATTAGCCTGTGGACTGGCATACCAAGCACCTCTACCTGGGTGCATACATCGATAGCCGACTAACCTTCAGACCCGAGATACAACACTTGCATGACAAATGTAAATTATACCAAACTGTCCTTCGACAGATATCGACCTTTTCGACGGCGCATCCTTCAGTCTCCTTAGAACCTTCTATGTGCAAGGCATACGAAGCTCTTAGACTGTGCATGTCCCCAACTCTGGCTACTGAAAGACCAACAATGAGACAAGATAGAGGTAATACAAAATAATGCCATGCGCACCATGCTAGGAGCTCCAATGTGGACCAAGAGAGAACACCACCAGCTGGAATCCAACCTCATGCCACTTAATCTCAGATCTCTTCAAAGATTAACACTCTCAGAGGCCAAAGCCACCACGGCTTAATGTCCCTGCATCACCAGCTCCGACTTCCGGCTAGCCCTCAATCACCAACAGGACCTCCCTGCAAGAACCTGGGCAGCCATTGCTAAGATCTAAGACACTCCTCTCCCTGACTACCAATGCCCTCCTCCATGGGACGATCAGCTGCTCGACATAAAAATCGGGCTGCCAGACAAGCCAAAAAGCTCACTTAACCCACTTGTCCTTAAAAACACATACAAATTTCAGAGCTGGAGCAAGCCAAACTCCTAAATCATCTACATTGATGGCTCAGCCAATCAAGAAAGTGGAGCCTCAGTGGTCGCCTTCACCACTGATGACCACATCCAATCCTGGAGATTGTCGAACACCTGCTCCTCACTCCAAACTGAGGTGGTTGCCAAAGCCAATGCCCTCAGTTTCTTCTCCCAGCAAGGAACTGACCATGCCCTTATTCTCTCCGACTCTAAAGGCACCCTCCAGGCCATCAAGAAGCCACTCCTCAAAGATAATGTGAGAATTATTACCAGTATTCCTCACCTTTACCACAGGGCAGTCAGCATTGGAAAAGCCGTCACTCTCGCTTGGATTTCCAGCCATGTCGGCATCAAAGGAAATGAAGAAGCCTACCAAGCTGCCAAACAAGCCTCTCTCCGAGCAGAGAGTCAAATATTCCTGCCTCCTGGGAGTCTCCAGATCAAAACCTCCTTAACCTATTACTATCCAGACACAAATTGTGTACTGACACCAGTACTCCCTCCACCTGGTGGGACAAAGCCACCACCAATCTCCAATGCAGCACCTTGCCTAAAAGCCACCGCAGAAGTACAGCAGCAATCTTGCACCGTCTGAGACTTGGTTATAAGTGCACCTGGCAAATAGTGGAAGTTGTCGTTAGAGAGTGCACCTTCTGTCAGAAATTCCCGGCGCATCCACTGCTCGACTACATCCTCAAATGTGAAGTCTTTTCTGAAATTCAATAGAAAACTAGTGCTCTGGCAACACCTAGCATGGCTCCCAATGCCATTCATGTTGCTAGCTCCATAATCAAAATAGCAACAATGAACTTCATAGACAGCCTACTGAACATCATCGCTCAGTACCCTTCTTCTAGACAACCAGCCAACAACTCACGCCTTTCATCAAGACATGAGCTTATGACGTTGAAAACCTATTCCCCAGCCTCTCCAGTATGAGCCCAACGCACGCTGGAGTGGTTCCAAAAGGAAGCCTTGTCCTTGCTGGTCATCAGCAAAGCCCGTTCTTTTTATTATTTTTCTCTTCAACTTTTCCTTTCCTCTTATCTTTACAAATGTATTCCAGATCCAGACTATCCCACCTGTGAGCCCACCAAGGCACGGCCACCCTCAGGGGTGGATATTGATAATGAGTGAACGACAATATTTTAGGAAGTCTAGTGAGTGTTCAGTATGGAGACTACCTTGGATAAATAATTTCATAATGAGTAATACACATAATAGTCTAGTCGGAAGAAGGGGTCCACGTGTATCTAGTGGATTTATTGTTGGCACCTGTTTTATTCAATTCTTTGAAGTGTCTATTTTAAGATTTTGACAAGTAACAGGTTCATATAATGTCCAACGGGGCTCATTTTTAACCTTTATTACAAATAATTTGTGTGGATGCGAACTCTAGAAACAATAGAAAGTTGCATAAATTTTGAACTAATCAACTTGCAGGGACAAATGAACACATTTTCCCCGTACAGTTTTGACCCCAAAAATCCATTGAAATAGACATTTTTAAGTTTTAAGCACATCTGGATTTAATTTCGGAAGAAACTCACCCCCCAAAAAATGGAAAATAATAAGTTTTAAAAATATTTTTGTCTATATATTTTGATGTAAAGTGCAAATCCTTTAAAATCATCTTAAGATATACAAATAAATTCCAAATCCATGTTCTAACATTTGCTTAAGTCATTTTTGCCCTATACTACAAACGAGCACCATCAACATCATCATCATCAGAAAAGATATCGTCAGTCTATCTCTTGGATTTCCATCTCTTCCTCATCATCACACTCATACTCTCCATCCTCCTCAACCACAGTCTCTGAGTTGTTGTTTCTATAAAGCTTATCCTTTTCTGACTCCTCTCTCTGTGCCAGTATCTCGATGAGAGAAGGGGGGAAAATAAGTACAACTGACCAGATGGGCTCTAACACCTCCTCGTCCACCATCTTCTCTCAGCCTATACCCTGATCATAGGATTTGGGCCTCTCAAATATTGGCTGGTCCGCTCTTTTGTAGCAAGCAACTCTGTAGTTAGATCACTGTACATGAGGGATGAGGCAGACCTTGGAAGGAGGCAGGCATTTAAGGTCTACTTTGGAGTGCAAGCTCAGGACTTCATCAGCGCCCAACATTTTTTGCAGCATCTTGGCATGCACGGCATCAACAGACTTTATTTGAGAATAGCCATACATGTGACAGGTGAATGCCTCCATCTCCTGCTGCAGCACATCAGGCACCAACCAAGATGTGCCAAGTTTGCTAAAAGCATTCTGCAGTTTCTTCAGCGGATTCACCTTGCCCTTGCCTTTGAATGCACTTGTGAAGTCTTCCCCAGAAAAAGGTAGTACCCGGCCAGTCAGATACAATTGTCAGTTTATGGTGCACCCCATTGCCATGATCAAGATATATAGAGAGGTTAATCTTCTTGGCATGGTTGAGGAGGATTATCAGAATGTCCATGTCAAGAGTCCTCACCACGCTGGACTTGTATCCCCACTTGACACCCTGGTGAAGATATAAGATGACACGGCTATCTGTCTTCTCCTGGTCTGAGCATAGTTCATGGATCTCAGAGACATGGACCTAGAACAAGTAGAGAAGGGGATATTTAAATAATTATATTACCAACAAAATGCATTAAATTAGTAATGAACATAGGTAATTATAGTGGCACCTTTTCCATCTAACTGACTTTGTCATTCATTGAAGGGAGGTGATAGGCTTTCCCTTCAATGCATAGAACTGCTTTCTTGCTCTTCTTGAGGCATGTTGCAGCCTGATCACTAGTCCAAACCATGAAAAGTAAGTTGCAAAGCTGATTCTTGTTCATCTACTTGCCAAGAAGGCTTTAAAGTCATGTATGAGAACCATTGTTTATTTATTGATCTGAAAAGATACGCCTGAACCTCCCCTGGGCTTTGATGTAGTCTGGTTTGTAGCAGTCTGTAGAAAAGAAAAAGTGTTGCTTCGAACTCATTTGATCCAAGAGCTGTAGGTAGATCTCTCCAAATGTTGGTGGCAGGTTGTTCATCATGTGGAAGAGTGCATTTCCATCCGGAATAAAGAGTTCATCCTTGGGGTTGGTCACCTCCTTATCCTCATTCCGGAGCAGATAGAGAACACTTGTGGCCTTGTTTGTCTTTGCAAAGAAATCGTCGGAGGAACCTAGGTGAGAGGGGGTTGCGCATGAGTTCCTCAACATCAGTAGGTGCATCAAGCATCTGTGACTTAACAAGCAGCTGAAAAAGAATGAGATGAAGTACAATAGTGAAATGTTAATATAATTCATGACTGTGTTGGACTTCCCAGGGATGATGATGTGTTCATTGAACTCCTTCTCGTATTTCCATACTATAGGACATGCCTGCATTACCACCCCCAAGGCAAAGGTGTTGATGGTGTATGGCTGTCCAGCCTCCTGTGTTGCTGCATCTGACCTCTTGAGCAGCTCATACGCCACTGCAATTTCTGCAATAGGCTGGTTGATTAGGGTGTAATAGTCAATTGTAGAATTTCTTAGAGGCACTTTTTCTGTGCCTGAAATGAAGCCATCAAACCCAGGCACTTGTTGCTTACCCTCACTGCTTAAATGTCTACATAGAAGTCAGATGTAGTACTCCAACAGTGTAGCATCGTATAGCCTTTGGTTTCAGCAGATGGGGTAAACCTAACATTTGATGGAAATTTGGGACCAATTTTTCTGAATTCTAGTTCTGGCAATGTCTCTGGAGGGGTAATCTCGAGGATTCTCATTTTGGATGACCTTTCATTGATAGGAAGGCTCCTCACATTGGTGCTCTCATGCCCCTCTCTCACCTCTTGAATCAATATACCCCCAGCACTATTCACAATGTTTGAGCCATGGACGTTGGTTGCAATCTTGCTAAGGTTATCGTACTCGTTATGGAACACAGCATTGCCATCAACAGTGATGATTTGAGGGGTCAACTAGGTGGACGTCTCGACGACAGCCTTGGTTAGTGCTGTCTCAAGCTCCAAAATGAAGTTGTAGGTTTCTGAGTGACCGAGTCGGGCAAGGATGGGTGTGAGCTGCAAAGAGAGTTATATATATATTATAAATAATTTAAATATACAATATTTTTAATATCTAAACAAATTCAGTTTTGCAATGACCATATTACTAAGTACATTATTTTTATCATTCTCATATAGTTAAGTATAGTTCTAGAATACTAACAGACTAAAAAAACATCTACAATATCCACTCTGATGCATATTGGATTTAGGAGTGAGAGTAACACCGATACCTGTACTTACCTAATTATACTTACCTACTTGTGTTTACGGGAAAGAGACCAAAGCTCGTATCTTCCCGTCTCCTGATCGGTTCCATTTTATACTTAGTGATACTTATCATACCTGTCCTTAAAACTATGGATTGAGATAGCATTAACTACCTCCTCGCTTAGCGAATTCCAATTATCAACTTCTCTTACACTGAAAAAGTATTTCCTTACATCCTGCAAAGAAGTTTTCTTACAAAGCTTCAAACTATGACCTCTAGTTCTAGAGCCAGCCATATCAAAATATCGATCCCTATCCACTCTATCATAACCATGAAGGAATTTAAAGACTGTCACCATATCCCCCCTCAATCTTCTAGCTTCGAGTGATGGTAAGTCTAATTTCCTCAGCCTCTCATCATAACTGAGATTGCGTATTTCTGGCACCAGTTTTGTGGCATGTCTTTGAACTTTTTCAAGCTTAGCTATGTGCTTTTTCAAGTGTGGATTCCAAAAGGGGGCTGCATATTCGAGTTTTGGCCTCACATAGGTTACATAAATATTTCTGAACATTTCCTTGTCCATGTGCCTGAGGGCTACCCTTACATTTGATAAGAATGCTTATGCTGCCCTTACTATGCATGTATATGTATTTCTGGAGACAAATCTGCCAGTATGTTTACTCCTAGATCTCTCTCATTTTCTGTCTCTTGAAGTTGTACTCCAGCCACCGAGTGGTCAAGCTTGGGCCTTCTTGCACTTGTACCCATTCTCATTACCTTACATTTTGAAGTATTGAATTTCATTAGCCCCTTTTCTGACCACTCATGCAGACTATTTAGATCTTTCTGAAGTTCTCTACCATTGTTCTCGTTTTGTACTTTCTTCACAATCTTTGCATCATCTGCAAACATATTCATGAATGAATTTACAGACTCTGGTAGGTCATTTACATATACAAGGAACAAAAGTGGCCCAAAATTGAACCCTGTGGAACTCCACTACTAACTCTTCTCCATTCAGACACTGAGTGTTTTACTCTAACCCAGTGTTGCCTTCCTTCTAAGTAAGTTTTTATCCATTTCATGACATTTTCACCTATTCTAGCCATTGCTTGCAGCTTCCTAATAAGTCTCCCATGTGGAACAGTGTCAAACGCTTTCTGAAAGTCTAGGAATATGCAGTCTACCCACCTGTGCAAAGCTAATCAAGAAGATAAGAATTATTTTAGCTGATTACCCACCTGTTTGCTTCCATATAGTTGCCAAAGAGTGGTACAGAGGAGGATGTGTTTCGGGAGTTTCCTCTGGTCATTGGTTGCAGCTCGATGAGCATCCTGTGTGATTGAGTAGACCAGCCTCTGAGTCTTTTTATACACTTTTCCCTATCAACCTAGGGTATTCCTTTTAGCACCATGCTCATAAATTTTACAAGGTCACCGGGGAGTAGCTCTTCCACCTTCAAAACATTTAGTTCATGTGCAGTTTGGAGCCAAGACAGTTCCTTTGATTCTTTGAATGCCTTTATAATAAGGGATTGGAGTGTGAGGACTGCACCTTGGAGCTGGTTTGTTGCACCAAGCTTGTAGGTATATGATATTGCTTCAGCTAATGTAATACTTGAACTTTAGATGAGGTATAGCTACACACAACCACGGAGCAGTACCTTGCAGAAGGCAATTGCTTGTGAGATGTCTTTGCCTCCTTGCAAGTGGTTTATCAATTTCTCATTGCAGTAGTCTGGATTGGGAAAAATCACATATATCAAGCTTTTCAATATGCAAGTTACAGAGCAATGTCAGCTATACAACCTCATTACATTCAATCACATGCCTGAGAACATAATTCTTCACGCTCTCATAGGCTCTATGCTGTGCTGCTATCTTCTGGGCCTGAAAGTTGTCAATGCTGTCTGACTTCTCTGACTATGACACACATGATTCTGGTATTCGGTGTTGAATGTGTTTTTGCATGATGAGTGGTGCCTCGTTTCCATTGCATACAAATCATTACCCTGTACTTTGCAGTAAAGACCCTCCTTATTCATTTCTTGTGCATTGGGCACAATAATTTTACAGGCTGGTTCTTTGTGCTTCCAGCTCTGAAACTTCACGGGACGTTCAGTCTTTCCACTGACCTTGATCTCTTTTTTTTCTAAAAAAAAATACACTGATTAGGAAACAGGAAGGAACACTGAGTCTCATCAGACCAGTCTGACTGAGATTTGTGCTGTCATAGGCAATCCTTTATCTGTGAAGACATTGATCCACTGGAACCAAAAGTTATCAAGTTTTTTAAGTGACCTAAGTTCATTGTAAAATTTTTTCAACAGTTTTGATGACAACCAGTTTTTTCCAAAGGCAATCCCTCCAGCGTTTATGGTATCTATTCACAAATGTTATTCATACGGTAGGGTGAAGTTACTGATTCATTGAGTCTCATATCACGAATATCATGAATGTATGAGAGCTTATCATCTGGATCCCCCTTGCAAGAACAAAACCCTGTATCCATGCTGAGAGAGAAATGAGTCATGCAAAATACATAATGTCGATGGTAGCCTCTTTGTAGGGTTTTCGGCAGTGTTGCAACATTTTTTTTTCCCGTGATTAGTCACTGCATGATTTAATTATGGACCTTAATAGTTTATTTGCCAGTCTAAACATCTTTATACTTCACTTCAACATCCATTAGACCATATTTTCACTAGCAAACACATATCTAAAAGAAAAAAGTCAAATGTGATTAACTCATGTCATATTGACTACGACTTTTTTGCTTTTTTTCTCCTGCTATAGAGTCAAGATGTGCTTAAAACTTAAAAATATTTATTTCAATGGATTTTTGTGTCAAAATTGTATGGGAAAATGTGTTCATTTGTCCCTGCAAGTTGCTTAGTTCAAAAGTTATGCAACTTTCAAATATTTTTAGGGTTAACGTCCACGTACCAATTATTTGCAAGAAAGGGTAAAACAAACCCCGTGGGACCTTATGTGAACCTGTTACCTGTCAAAAGCTTAAAATAAACACTTCAAAAAACTGAATAAAGCAGGTGCCAAAATAAAAAAAACAATAGGTGCACGTGGACCCCTTCTTTCTCCCCAACTATAAAGCACTATTCTTGAGACACCATTTTTTTATTTTTCATATTATCTCTCATGCTTATATCTTGCTTTATGAAACGTTTTTACACTTTAGATAATAAACTCAGCACAAATTCTTCATATATATATATATATATATATATATATATATATATATATATATATATATATATATATATATATATATATATTATATAGATGTCGCATGACTGAAGTCTCGCTGAAATCACATGAAATCCTGCTGAAGCCAGGATCTGAAACCTGTAACAAGTCTTGAGAAGAAACGGCCGAAGGTACAGATGTTTTATTGCATACCTTCCCATGTGTGGGTTTTGGGTCCAGGCCATGTTTTCCCTAGGTGCCACCAACATATATGACTGGACACATGGAACTAATATCTGGTGCCAAGTACCCCAAGAGACCTAAAGAATAAGGGACCCTCTGTCCCCAAAACACCACAAAGGTTATAAACATTTGATCTATTTGTATGTACATTCCCTGGAGAGATGCCCAATAGCCGCAGGCAATTTAGAACTTCTTCTGTGCAATAGGCTTGCTGAAACAGCTCCTCCCCAAAGCAGAGGGACTCCCCTTTGAACCTGAAGTCTTTTGGCAAAACTGGACTACATGACACTCCCTGCCTGTTGGGTACTTCAAGAATCCCCGAGGCAGTCAGAGAGTTAGTTAGTACTTTCACAGGGGCACAAACAGATCATAGATTTTGATAGTCATAAGGGTTGGGGGCATTGAGGCATCGTATATGTTGTACTCTAAAATAAATTAAGTTAAATGAAACCACCGCTTGTCCGTTCTTACCTTGCACCCTTCTGGTATTAACAGTAACATAGTGATTAGTCCTACGACATTTGGAGGCAGCACGGTACAGATCCCACGCCGGAATACGTACATAAAGAGACACTTGAATGCCATTGCAGACCCGTGTGAAGAAAATAAGAATGGTGAAAGCAGAAGACCAACTCCTCCCAAGTCAGGAAATGAGCGACAAGGACAAAGACTGGAGAAGTCTCGAATTGGAGAAAGCACGTGCGGCGCCTAACAGCCGACGACTTTGCTCCGTCAAGAAGGAACTTAGCCGACGGCGACGATGCCGACAGCGAAGCCGACGCCTCAAATATCGATGAACAACCTGCCGCTCTGAATCCCATGGTGACACAGGGAGTATTGCAGGCCATGCCCCCAATCCGTGCCCTGGTTGCAAAGGCACCTCGAGTCAAAGATTCTCCTTTATACTTTGACGGCGCAAATGTAAAAGGCCTTTAATATCCATCCATATTTCCTGCAGCCGACACTCTGACACACTTGGGTCAGCAGATGAGAAGTGCCGAGTGGACCGACGAGTACCGAATTAACGAAGTAGTACAAAGGTGCACCGGATTTGCGACTGAGACCCTAGGCAGAGATGAATGGTCGAAGATAAAACAGTGGGAAACTTTTAAGGATCGGTTCCTAAATATGTTCACAGTGCGACAGAGCAAAGAAACGCTCATATCTAAGATTCAAAACAGTCCCCGAAGACGCGGAGAACAGTTGAGTTGGTACACGAGTAGGATTGAAACGCTAACGGGTTCAGTGAGTGAAATTGTCGATAACACATACATGCGACAAAGTATTGTGCGAAGTGCCTTGCAGAAAACTGTCCCGCCAAGATGCCACTTTCTGTTGAAGTCAAACATCCCGGTCCCCGATCTAGTGCATCTACTGTCGAATTGGTTCAAGAGCCACCCTGATCATGGGCTCTCGGAAGAGGAAATTGATAGGGAAAGACTCCTAGACCCGGCAGCAGTCCCCGTCTCAGCCTTGGCAAACGACCGAGGACCGAGGTCCCAAGAAGCAAAGGAAGGACGGTGCACCAAGTGTTACGGCATAGGCCACCCACGGGAGCAGTGCATGGAAATGGCACGCGTGGAAATGCTCTGCTTCAACTGTCTGGGGACCAGACATCGGGCTGACAGGTGCCCCTCTGAGAGAATGACTCATGGAGCTTGGCAACTCGTGAAAAAAAAATGCCGACGCCCCAATGGGGACCTACAGCAAACTGCCTGAACATCCCAGGAAGTCACCCCCTCACCTTTGCCAAACTCTATCGCATTCCATTCATATACGAAAAGAAGTTAGAGGGAATGGTAGCCGATTTAGAGGAAAAGGGCATCATTAGATTGTCTAGAAGCCCTTGGCACAGCCCCATTGTAGTAGTAAAGAAGAAAGACGGAGATCTTCGACTGTGCGTAGATTTCCGCAAGCTAAATTTGCTCACTGAAGGCTATAAATCCCCCCTTCCTATAATTGAAGATGTATTGTGTCACGTCAGTGGTGCTAAGTATTTTACCACTCTCACCTGCTGGCGGGTTACCACCAGGTAGTCTTAGAAGAGAAGAGTAAAGCGAAAACTGCTTTTTCAGTGGATAATAAACTCTATGAGTACAATCATTTGCCTTTTGGGTTAAAAATCGCCCCCAGTCATTTTAGCAGACTCATGACAGCCGTGCTCCTAGGCCTCATCGGTAACACTGTGCTAGTGTATTTAGATGATTTAGTAAAAATCGGACAAAACTTTGAAGAACACGCCCGGAACCTCATTTCAGTTTTAGAAGCCTTAAGACAGAATAACCTGCGCGTGAAATTGTCTAAATATCAGTTTTTCAAAGCGGAAGTAGAATTTCTTGGACATAAATTGTCGTCTGCAGGTGTGGCAGTATTACATGATAAAGTAAAAGCCATCGAGAAGTTTGCAAGGCCCAAAACGTGTAAAGATGTTAGATCATTTCTCAGACTTTGCTCGTATTAACGTAAGTTCATTGAGAAGTACGCAGACATTTCCCGTCCCTTAGATAGGCTCCAAAACCCGCACCAGATTTGCTGAACGTCTGAACAGGAGGCCGCATTTGAAGCTTTAAAAAAAGCCCTAATGTCTACTCAAGTACTCGCTTATCCTAAATTCGATCGGGCGTTTTACGTCATGTGTGACGCTTCTGAAGTTGCGATCGGCGGAGTAGTATCGCAGGAGGACAACGAGAAAAGAGACCGCCCCGTTAGTTTCGCTTCCCGGGTGCTCACAGACACTGAGTGGCGATATTCCACCATCGAACGAGAGGCACTTGCCATCGTGTTCGTCCTAGAGAAGCATAAATATTTCCTACTCGGATATCCAGTGATAATTCGTAGCGATCACCTACCCTTAAAGTACGTGTATGCAAAACCGCTAAATAACCAGAGGCTCTCCCAATGGCTGTTAAGACTTATGCAGTTTAATATGCAGGGGTTTGAGTATGTACTGGGAAAGAATAACAAAGTAGCAGATGCCCTGAGCAGGGGAGTGCGGAAAGTCCCCGCTCTGGCCATTACCTGTTCAATGAGAAACGCGGGTCGTCGGACTGTGGACACAAACTGTCCTGCAACTGCAGGGGCTGATCCCGAGTCCGCGCACACACTCCTTCAGAGTGATGGGGAAAATCATCCTTGCAAGGTAACTAAAAGCGTGAATGGGGGAAGTGAGGGTGAGAGAGGACAGAGTGAAAGTTGCGAGTATGAACGAGAGAGTGAGCGAGTGAGTATGAATGAGCAAGGGGAGGGCACTTGTGGGTGGAATCGAGTGGAGCTCGTAAGGTAGAGGGATCGGTATCCGTTGTGGGGAGAGGTGAAGAAATCTTGCAAGGAATAAACGGCGAAGTCTCTGCTAAAATTCGACGCCGAATAAATTCGTTCGTAATAGAAGGAGGAATATTGTACAAAATGGTTAAGAGAAAAAATGAAGAAGGGGGATACGTGGCAGTACTTCCCGAGGAGTTCCACGGTCACGCCCTCTTGTTGTGTCATACGAGTCCCACGGCCGGCCATATGGGAATCGAGAAAACGTATCGGTTGCTAAGTACCCAATTCTATTTGGAAGGGATGTATAAGGATGTTGCAGAGTATGTTAAGAATTGTCACGTGTGCAATTGCTTCAAATGACAGCATAATACGGTCCCACCTGCCAGGATTTGGCCGCAATGCAGCTTTTAATGGGAAAGAGTCCATTGCAACTTGATAGGCCCCTTGCCCCGATCATATGATGGCTACTTGTACATATTCGTACTCACAGACTAATGCACAAGATATACCTTCACATATGCGATGAAGGATAAGAGCTTGGCCTCGGTAGACATTGCCCTGTACCAGTTTACATTAGTATTTGGATTCCCTCGAGAAGTCGTAACTGATACTGGACGCGAATTCATGAATGAAGTTATTAAAAGCTTATGAGAGTTAGCACGAGTCCACCATGGCGCGGTCAAAGCATATTGCCTGCAAGCTAACGGGTTAGTAGAGAGTAGAAACGCCTCCATTATTACACTATTACGTCAACTTGCTGCCTCTGACCCCCAAGGATGGAACCTGCACCTGAAACAAGCAGAACAGGCCCTAAATTTCGCATATCATAGGTCAATCGGAGACTCCCCCTATTTTCTAGTGTTTGGGGAAGATCCCAAATTACCCTGGGACACATTCGCCCTGCAAAAGCTCTTGCCAGTGTATGATATTGAGAGTCTTCAAACATATGTCATAAATACCACCAGAAAAACCTATGAACTTACGGCGGCCATCCTGGATAAGCAGAAAGAGAGGAATGCAAAAGAGTATGATCTCAGGCATAGTATGAAGAGGCATGATGTAAAAGTAGGCGACAGAATCTACGTAAAAAATGTTAAGCGCCAGCATAAAATGTCCCCCTTGTATCTAGGTCCATATCGGGTATTAGAAATACTGCATGATAATATAACACTTAGAGAATTACGCAATGATAAAATTTGCCATTATCATTCCAGCTTGGTCATAAACAAGGAGTGTGAGCTGACACGAAATGACAACAAGAATGTTACACAGCCGTATCCCATATTTGAGAGAGATGAAGTTGATCCAGAAGCCGAAGGAACAGGGGAGAAAACAGCACCCACATGCTCACCTCCCCACAAAAGCTAGTCAGCCGCAGCCCTGAAGGCAAATCTCGGACTGTACAAGAGCAGGAAAAACAAAGTAATAAAAGGGAGGGTAATAAAAAATGCTCGACCGCGCATAAGTATGAACAAACAGACAGAACAGATATATGTACAACTTTCCCCTGTTTCCTGAGGTAGTTCTGTTGTATAGTAATTCAAATAAGTCATATTCGAGATAGTAGAAGAATATATATATTTTCTGTTTTAATTGTTCATGTACAACTCCTTAAGAGATTGTAAAACTTAAGCAAAATGCATTCTTTAATGTTGCAAATGAAATAAGATTTTTGTTTTTATTATTGCATACACAAGGGCAAACTTTTTATATTTTTTTTCAGATACCTGTTTTTGTTATATAGTTTTTGTGTGAAGGAAAATCTTTAATATCTTTATCCCTTTGATATATATATATATATATATATATATATATATATATATATATATATATATATATATATATATATATATATATATATATATATATATATATATATTGTAATTAAAGAGTTTGAAAAAGATTATCTAGAGATAATTATTGTTAATCACTATCATTGTCATGAATTTATTATTACAATTGAGCTAATTACAATAATTTAAATTCTGAGAGATTATATGTTGAGTTAGAAATTTAATAAATTAATAATACTTAATTCCTTTTAAGTTGATTATTAAGAAAAGATGATTGTAATTTTGCTGATAGTAGTAGAGATATTGTCATATATGAATGTAATATTTTGCCTTAATTTCATCAGGGGCATGTTGCCTTATAGAGAGTGTGCTTCGACCCAACCCTCTGATTTATAGCAAGAAAAAGATTGCCATAATAGATATGGATGTGTATGCTATTTCAGTAAAGTCCTTTGCAATGTTAAACAGAACGGAATGGATTTATGCTTCAAGGTTTCTGCAGTTGTGCACTAAGTTCTTTTGCTTGTTTTGTTTTTGTTAATTGGGGAATAAAAATAGCCCTCTGACAATAAACGTAAAACTCTAACAATAATCATTGCTCACGTTTGTTCACTTTCATTTATTTATTTATTTTTTTGTTATGTAGAAATACTCCGCAATAATTTATTTTTAAATTTCAGTGCATGTGTTGGAAGGAAGGAAGCCCGTCTCCACCTGATTATGTGGGTGGATACCGCAACGTATGTCAAGGTCGCCCAGTAACCCTTTTACTCTCTCTTCCCATATTTATCACTCTCTCTCTCTCTCTCCTGTCTTTCGCTCTACTCTGAGACTGACATGTGCTCCTTCCGATGCTAAGAAAATGTTGCCGTCATTCATTCTTTTCTTCTTTTTTTTCCAGTGATGCTAGGCTATAATTGTGCCCACATTTTATTTTAGTTAATAGATATTTGCATGTTGTTATTACATAAATACTGATAAGACATCAGTAGTACCGACTTTTGTATAAATATTTCTGCCACATACTGCAACTGTTTAGAGAATAGATAAAACTCCCACTGACAAGCCGGGCAACCCAAAAATTATTATGCTCCATATAAATATACAGATATATATACATATTACAACTGCAGGAATTTGAATAGCCAGAGGCTATTCCTGAATTGATGTTGCTATTTATTTATTTTTTTTTTTTATCATTAGCTACTATGAACATAGGTTTTTATTCTTGCTATTCTCATTTTGTGGGCTGCTAATGTTGTCAGCACTCCATGGCTTTGCAAGTGATTATTTTCGTAAGGCAGTAACCTGATGATTTGCACCCTTTATCTGAATTTATGCTTGATATTACTGTAGTTACTGCTAATAAGAATATTTCTTTGGTAGCTTTTCTCAGCCACTTTTGTTCTTTTTGATATCAATAGTAAAGTAATACTATGTGTCAGTTACCCAGCTAAGTCCTAAGTATCTGGGAAGGCTAATCTATTGGTGTAGATAAATGTACAAGTAAAGAAAATATTTTCAGGCAGCCCCGACCTGCAAGTTCTAAAAGTCTTTAGATTTTGTTCTCTCTCAAACAAGGCCCTGTTGCCCATTGAATAGAGATTGCAAGCGCTTGCAGTTGCAGGGGAAGTGAAATATAACCTCAGATTACTGATATATGGCCATTGTTTGTACCCTAAAGTCATATGAAGCCTTTCTTACAACTGTATTAGTGACATTAGGTTCAAATTTTAGTCCTGAGCATCTACTTCATATGTAAGCGTGTTTTTCAGCTACAGAAGAGAAAGACGCTGTGACATTGCAGGTGTCCGAAAAGAGGTGGTTACAGTCAAGACCCACCTCAAGGAAGGAATGAAGCCAGGCTGGAGGGGCTTCAATACAGATGCATCGACCCCCTCCTTTTTTGTCTTGCCAGTCTCCAGAGAAGAAGAGGATTCGTGGTACGTGTACAAACCTGGGCCCGCAATGAAGAGTACGGCTGGGGAGCGAAAAAGCGAGGAAACAAGGATACCGTTATAAACACCTAGAAAGAATTTCATGAGCAAGGGAGAAGAAACAGAAGTTTTTTAAAACATCCTAATAATGCCGTACAAGCCACATAAACGAATTGATGAGATCAAAAGAAAGAGAAAATCCCCATAGTCCTCGACAGCGCCTGGAGGACATGAAGGAAGAAATGTTCCTCCAAGAACAGAAAAAATAGTATCAAGTCCTAATTTTAAGACAAATCAATGCCCCATAGTAACATGATTGGAATAGAAATTATAGGATGAGGTTTCTTATAATGATTACCATATATTGATTGTGCATGTTAAGCCTACATTTATAATATTATATTATTGACCATCGCATTTTAAATGATCATCCATGCTAATGCTTTACATACTCTGTTTAATAATATTCTACATGATTCATATTTTTACTGTAACTAATCAAATTATGTAAATTTTTTGAAAAAAAAGGAGAGAAATCGATAAAGAAACGTTGTGATCTAAACTGGCTTTTGATCTTAATTAATGTTTGATAATGATTAATTATATACTGTAATCATAATGATTAAGTTTATTTTTATTTTTTTCTTAGTATAGGAATATGTTTGTATTAAAATTTCCCACAAGGAAATAGACGCCCTGCATGCTCTAGATCGTCCAGACAAAGTTCGTCTGTAAGATTATTCTTAAGCTATAAGAATAATGTTATGTTCCTGTAATCTGTTTATAAGTTCATAGAAATAGGAATTCTTAGATGATAGCTTAAATAATTCTGCCCTGTTTTTATTGTAAACTAATGTCAGTTAGGATATATAAAAAAGCTCTCAAAAGATAACCCATATTTCCGCTGAAATAGAGACATTTCAGTTTGGCGGTGGGGGATGTCGCATGACTGAAGTATCGCTGAAGTCACATGAAATCCTGCTGAAGCCAGGATCTGAAACCTGTAACAAGTCTTGAGAAGAAACGGCCGAGGGTACAGATGTTTTATTGCATACCCTGCCATGTGTGGGTTTTGGGTCCAGGCCATGTTTTCCCTAGGTGCCACCAAGATTTATGGCTGGACACATGGAATTAATATCCGGCACCAAGTACCCCAAGAGGCCTAAAGAATAAGGGACCCTCTGTCCCCAAAACACCACAAAGGTTATAAACATTTGATCCATATGTATGTACATACCCTGGAGAGATGCCCAATAGCTGCAGGCGATTTAGAACTTCTTATGTTCAATAGGCTTGCTGAAACAGCCTCTCACCATAGAGGAGGGGCTCCCCTTTGAACCTGAAGTCTATTGGCAAAACTGGACTACATGACACGCCCTGTCCGTTGTGTACTTCAAGAATTCCCGAGGCAGTCAGAGAGTTAGTTAGTACTTTCCCAGGGGCACAAACAGATCATAGATTTTGACAGTCATTAGGGTTGGGGGCATTGAGGCGTCGTATATGTTGTACTCTAAAATAAATTAAGTTAAACGAAACCACCGCTTGTCCGTTCTTACCTTGCACCCTTCTGGTATTAATAGTAACATAGTGATTACTTCCTATGATATATATATATATATATATATATATATATATATATATATATATATATATTTTTTTTTTTTTTTTTTTTTTTTTTTTTTTTTTTTATGATTGTGACACCAGGACGGGCCAAAAGAAAAAATTTTAAATAAAACAGCAATCATCTAGCCTGGGCACGAAAAACACATAAAGAGAAACAGAGATGGAGAGTGTAATGACTTGTCAGATGTGAAGAGATAAAAGATGTGTGATGAATATCCAAGAATATTCAGTGTAGCTGTAGGCATAGAAAAAGAACCGTAACTGAAGGAAGACTTAACATCGAACTGTCCTGGACAGACCTATTTAAGTTCAAAAAAAATAAATAAATAAATAAATAAAAAAAAATAATATATATATATATATATATATATATATATATATATATATATATATATATATATATATATATATATATATATATATATATATATATATATATATATATATATATATATATATATATATATATATATATATATATATATATATATATATATATATATATATATATATATATATATATATATATATATATATATATATATATATATATATATATATATATATATATATATATATATATATATATATATATATATATATATATATATATATATATATATATATATATATATATATATATATATATATATATATATATATATATATATATATATATATATATATATACGTAAATATATATACGTAAATATATATATATATATATATATATATATATATATATATATATATATATATATATATATATATATATATATATATATATATATATATATATATATATATATATATATATATATATATATATATATATATATATATATATATATATATATATATATATATATATATACGTAAATATATATATATATATATATATATATATATATATATATATATATATATATATATATATATATATATATATATATATATATATATATATATATATATACGTAATATATATATATATATATATATATATATATATATATATATATATATATATATATATATATATATATATATATATATATATATATATATATATATATATATATATATATATATATATATATATATGTATATACACGATGTCTTGAATATATTTCAAGACAGTTTATTTCTACGTACATTATATAAGTGTTATTTTGCATATAGTTTCGTTTATTGTAACGTAAGTGCATGAATGTATACTTTTACACTTAGTATATATACCTATTAATTTCTATCATGTATACATGTATATTCGTATGTATAATGTGTAGTTTATTAGGGAGGCTGGCCGTAAAAGACTTGGAGAAAGGAATGTAGGTCACTAATGGATGTTAGCCATTAACCCTTCACCTCCTTGATAATGCTTATTGCCTCGCCTGTTTTAAACAAAGAAGCATTGTAACCAAGGGCCCTAATAAATGACAGGAGTTTTGTAAGACTTTCTTACAAAAAGTTAGTTGCTGACGTGAGATGCTAAGAGGCACTCATTTTTACTGTGTTTACTGACAGTACTTATAAGTTTATAATTAGTTGTACTCGTGAGATGATACGAGACACTCATGTGTGTGACGTAATTATAATGCGTGAAAGCAGTCGTAATTAATATTTATGAAATACATTTGCTACCGTGATTATTGATGGTGCATATATATCCCACAAAAAAGTTTGTTCTTCTCGTGGGGCGTCACAAGACACTCAAGTAGAAGAACATGATAGAAATACGTGGAACAGAAGAAGATTCGGAGTCCCGTGATTGCTGACGACATCAGGGTTTTCAGGATAGATAAGTACAGATGTAACTTATTACTAACAATATTTATAACTACGTGTGAGGGACAGAATGAGCTCATTTAATAGAACACTCGTTGGTAGAATGTATGTTGGAAAATTTATTATTCTGTATGAGGAAGTTTTAATTTAAGGTGATGAGAGTTCATTTGAATATTCGCGTATCAGCAGTTCATAAACCCCCTTATAAAATATTTGCATGTATGTCTATGCATGTAATATTAAGTATAATTTATTGGTAGCAGATTTAATTTTGAGATCGTGGTAGGCCTCTACTGAAGCCGTGTCAGTATTTCCGAATTTAGGGGGTTATAAGATCGAAGGGTAAATAACACACAGGAAATCCTCCACAGCTATTGGTCCTTCGAACCGAATGAGAATTGGTGTAGTAATGGTGAAAATAGTGTACATTTTAGAGAAGCTCCCACCGTGTAAGAAGTTAGTGTAAAACTCTACGGTTAAAATTGTCCACATTTCAACGAAAAAAGGGAGGAGCATTTCATGTATTTGCATGAATTTTGCGAATATAACTTTGAAATTTAAGTGGTTGTTGAAATAAATAAGAGAATCTTTTTCCCGCGTGGATAAAGCATTTCTCTATCTCTGGAAACGAAATATACTTTCGTAATTGAGCGTCCATTAAGTAATTTGGATATTAGTGCCCAATTTCGGCTGGGCGAACAGTGGTTTTAAGGGATTTGTGTCTTTACATATTTCCCATGTAACAATTTCTAGAATGTCGTATTAATTCCTTTGTTTACGTAAATAAACAGAAGGAAGTGACCCACCTACTGCTAGGTGCACAGTGTCGCTTATTTGAGGAACAGTGTGGTTTGCATTACATTTTCCATTTACTGTTGCTGACTTAACAGTGTCGTTTAATTGATGAAAAGTGTGTTTTACACTTTGAGGATTGGCGTCATATTTGACGGAATTAAATAACTGTATGTTATCTTGAGATCTGGAAGATTGTCCTTTGATACTCTTTACAGAGTGATAGTTAATTGCATCGTGGATGCATAAAGAAGATCGTGGATTCTTTGATGATAAAATTGCATCAACCATTTGTTTGTTGTTTTATGTTCTATTTGCTTTCCCAATATGTCGGTTAAACCTGAGGCATTAAAACGCCTTCGGGAAATTGTTCAACGTGATTGTGTTCAGTGTCAAACAGAACTTGCCAAAGATGATGAGACACTTGTTGTTAATTATTTAGAAAGATGTCATCTTACGCTAACAGAAAGATTCTGAAGATATGATAGCAAATATGAGGAATATGTCGAATATAAGCCCCTGGAAAGGGATTCTGGAGAGGAGGATACAGAACACGACAATCTAGCTGAAACAGTAAATGATATTAGCTTAGCTGTCCTAGAAAGGATTCATAAGTTAGGAACTGTGAAGAGTACTCGAGCTCCTAGTTCCGAGAGTTCAAGCCTTCCCAGTGAGCAACCCACACCTAAATTTCCTGAAGTAAAATTACCACAGTTCTCTGGAAACTATGATGAATGGAACGAGTTTTGGGATTCGTTTGATAGTTTAGTACATAGTACTTCTATGGCAACTATGACAAAGTTTACCATCTTGAGAAATGCCCTTAAAGGAGATGCAAAAGACACCATAAAGGGATATCCTGTTGCTAGTGAGAGTTATGATGAGTGCATCCAACAGCTACAAGCTGTTTATGCCAGGATGGACAGGACTGTACGAAATTTAATGAGGAAATTGGTAAAAATACCAACTCCATCTTCTAATTATTCATCACTTTTTAAGTTCAAGCAGGAAGTAGAAGCCATTACTCGAAGTCTGAAAAATTGTAAAGACATGGAGAACACTGATTGGGTGTTTTCAGAACTCGTGATGATGAAATTGCCAAAAGATGTTGAGAACTGGATTAGCATGAAAATAGACACAAAATATCCTACATATGAAACCCTCTTGAAGGAACTGGGAAAATATGTATATCATATAGGGGGCAACAATACTAAAGGTAACACAAAGGGAGAGACCCAAACCTCCCAGAAAGTTGAGATACAGTTCTATAAAAAGAATGTGGGTAGTTATGGTGTTACTGCAAATGTAGTAAATAGTAAAACAGAATGTGTATTCTGTGGTTGGCAAGGTCATAAGTCTGAACAGTGTAATAAAGTAGTAAGCATAAATGAACGCAGAGACAAATTGAGAGATAGTAACAAATGTCTGAGATGTACTAAGTCAGGGCAGTATGTAAATATATGTTACAATCAGTTAAATTGTAATAAGTGTAAGAAAAATGGTCATCATGCAGCCTTGTGCTACAAACAAGAGTCCAAATTTCGTAGAAGGTTTGAAGAACCTACATTTCTGAATGAACAGTCAAGAAATGGTTCAAATTTAGATGAGTCAAGCAATGAGCAAGAACATTCTGACTCAGAAAAGGACAAGAGACATGTTGGTGTGATGACTATGAAGGCAGTACAAAGGCAAATGGTGAAGCCGAGTTTACTTTCATGTGCTCTGCCTACTGCAAGTGGATAAATAAGCAGCTCAAAGGGAAATCTTTGAGTAAATACTAGGTTATTCTTTGATACAGGTTCCCAGTGCTCCTTTATAACTAGGGAATTAGCTGAAAGACTTAAATTAAGCCCAGTAGATGAAATGTCTCTTTGTATTGATGCATTTCGTTCTGAGACAAAGAAAGGAAGTTTCCTGTCGTGAATGTAGTTATCAAATTGGGGAAAAGAAGAGCCAGAGTTAAATTACTCGAAGTTGATGACATGGTAATTAGCATCCACACTCCAGGACTAGCAAAGGCTGCAAATGTGTTAAAGTCTAATGGTCACAAGTTGGTTGATGAAGATATTTATAGTGATGTACTGGAGAACATTGGCATTGTTATTGGTGCCTTACATTTTAGTCAGTTTGTTAGTGGTATTAACAAGTGGGATGTCTATACTTTGATGGAAACACCAGGTGGTGTCATGTTGTATGGCCATATTCCTCGTGATACTCAACATGGATCCAGTAGTGTACAAAACCAACTTGTTATGCGAGTAGGAACACAGTTATTGCCTACTACAACACAAGAGTTGATTGATGAGGCCAAAAAGCCAGTTAATAAGTTGTTGAGTGAAGAGGCCATAGAGCCTGTTAATAAGTTGTTGATTGAAGAGGCCATACAGCCTGTTACTAAGTTGTTGATTGAGAAGGACATAGAGTCTGCTAATAAGTTGTGGGAGCCAGAGAGTATTGGAGTAAAGCAAGAAGTGCATTACGAAGATAAAACTACACTTAGAAGTTTTACAGATTCTGTTCCCTTGAAGCCTATCCACACTCCTCTCATACACAATTTTCAGAGTGCCTTTGGACAAATGAAGTCTCTAATAGAACAGTTGGAGGAAATATTGGAGAATGTTCATGTGGGTAATTTGTTGGATGCTTGTACCAGTGAAGAGAAACAGTTTGATATATGCAATACTGCAGATGTAGAGTGGGAAAAGGCCAAAATATCACTGCAAGCATTGAATTCCAACAATGCAAGACATCAAAGGGTGCTGGATCAGTGCCTTTCTGAAAATTCTAGATCTCCTAAAGTATCAATCTTTAGTTTAATCTGGAATGTTAATAGAGACAAGTTGTCTTTAGAAGGTCTTAAGGCTAGAGAAGATGTGTTGACCAAACATAAACTTCTGTCACTGGTGGGTATATTTTTGGACCCCTTAGGTCTACTATCACCCTTACTAAAAAGAGTAAAAATTCTTATTCAGAGAGCATGGTCTGGAAAGATCTCATGGGAATATCTATTGTCAGAAGTATACGAAGAGGAATCATCAAATTATGAAAGACTTGAACGTCAAGCTGCCCAAAAGGTTAAAGAATTGTGGGCACGCTTAATCAATGATGATAAATTGTAGTACTGATGGGGAGACTCCCCCATTTTTTTCTTTTTTGGAGGGGCCCAGGATGTCTTGAATATATTTCAAGACAGTTTATTTCTACGTACATTATATAAGTGTTATTTTGCATATAGTTGCGTTTATTGTAACGTAAGTGCATGAATGTATACTTTTACACTTAGTATCCATACCTATTAATTTCTATCATGTATACACGTATATTCGTATATATAATGTGTAGTTTATTAGGGAGGCTGACCATAGCAGACTTGGAGAAAGGAATGTAGGTCACTAATGGATGTTAGCCATTAACCCTTCACCTCCTTGAAAACGCTTATTGCCTCGCCTGTTTTAAACAAAGAAGTGTTGTAACCAAGGGCCCTAACAAATGAGAAGAGTTTTGTAAGACTTTCTTACAAAAAGTTAGTTGCTGTCGTGAGATGCTATGAGGCACTCATTTTTACTGTGTTTATTGACAGTACTTATAAGTTTATAATTAGTTGTACTCGTGAGATGATACGAGACACTCATGTTTGTGACGTAATTATAATGCGTGAAAGCAGTCGTAATTAATATTTATGAAATACATTTGCTACCGTGATTATTGATGGTGCATATATGTCCCACAAAAATGTTTGTTCTTCTCGTGGAGCGTTACGAGACAGTCAAGTAGAAGAACGTGATAGAGATACATGGAACAGAAGAAGATTCGGAGTCCCGTGATTGCTGACGACATCAGGGTTTTCCGGATAGATAAGTAAAGATGTAACTTATTTCTAACAATATTTAAAACTACGTGTGAGGGACACAATGAGCTCATTTAATAGAACACTCATAGGTAGAATGTATGTTGGAAAATTTATTATTCTGTATGAAGAAGTTTTAATTTAAGGTGAGGAGATTTTATTTGAATATTCACATATCAGCAGTTCATAAACCCCCTTATAAAATATTTGCATGAATGTCTATGCATGTAATATTATGTATATTTTATTGGTAGAGGATTTAATTTTGAGATCGTGGTAGGCCTCTACTGAAGCCGTGTCAGGATTTCCGAATTTTAGGGGGTTATAAGATCGAAGGGTAAATAACACACAGGAAATAGTCCACATATATATATATATATATATATATATATATATATATATATATATATATATATATATATATATATATATATATATATATATATATATATATATATATATATATATATATATATATATATATATATATATATATATATATGTATCTATATATGTATCTATATATATGTATATATATATATATATATATATATATATATATATATATATATATATATATATATATATATATATATATATATATATATATATATATATATATATATATATATATATATATATATATATATATATATATATATATATATATATATATATATATATATATATATATATATATATAATATATATATATATATATATATATATATATATATATATATATATATATATATATATATATATATATATATATATATATATATATATATATATATATATGTGTGTGTGTGTGATTACCTAATTGTGATTACCTAATTGTGTTTACGGGAAAGAGCCCATAGCTCGTATCTTCCCGTCTCCTGATCGGTTCCATTTTAGACTTAGTGATACTTATCATACCTGTCCTTAAAACTATGGATTGAGATAGCATTAACTACCTCCTCGCTTAGCGAATTCCAGTTATCAACTACTCTTACACTGAAAAAGTATTTCCTTACATCCTGCAAAGAAGTTTTCTTACCAAGCTTCAAACTATGACCTCTAGTTCTAGAGCCAGCCATATCGAAATATCGATCCCTATCCACTCTATCATAACCATGAAGGAATTTAAAGACTGTCACCATATCCCCCCTTACTCTTCTAGCTTCGAGTGATGGCAAGTCTAATTCCCTCAGCCTCTCATCATAACCGAGATTGCGTATTTCTGGCACCAGTTTCGTGGCATGTCTTTGAACTTTTTCAAGCTTAGCTATGTGCTTTTTCAAGTGCGGATCTCAAAAGGGGGCTGCATATTCGAGTTTTGGCCTCACATAGGTTACATAAATATTTCTTAACATTTCCTTGTCCATGTGCCTGAAGGCTACCCTTACATTTGATAAGACTGCATATGCTGCCCTTACTATGCCATTTATATGTATTTCTGGAGACAAATCTGCCAGTATGTTTACTCCTAGGTCTCTCTCATTTTCTGTCTCTTGAAGTTGTACTGCAGCCACCGAGTAGTCAAGCTTGGGCCTTCTTGCACTTGTACCCATTCTCATTACCTTACATTTTGAAGTATTGAATTTCATTAGCCACTTTTCTGACCACTCATGCAGATTATTTAGATCCTCCTGAAGTTCTCTACCATTGTTCTCGTTTTTTACTTTCTTCACAATCTTTGCATCATCTGCAAACATATTCATGAATGAATTTACAGACTCTGATAGGTCATTTACATATACAAGGAACAAAAGTGGCCCTAAAACTGAACCCTGTGGAACTCCACTACTAACTCTTCTCCATTCAGACACTGAGTGTCTTACTCTAACCCTCTGTTCTCTTCCTTCTAAGTAAGTTTTTATCCATTCCAAAACATTTCCACCTATTCTAGCCATTGAGTGCAGCTTCCTAATAAGTCTCCCATGTGGAACAGTGTCAAACTCTTTCTGGAAGTCTAGGATTATGCAATCTGCCCAGCCCTCTCTTTCCTGTAAGATTTGGCTTACCTCATCATAAAATTCTAATAAGTTTGTTACTGTTGATCTACCTTCTCTGAAGCAATGTTGCCTCACTGACAAAAAGTTGAAGGATTCCAAGTGAAGAGAGATATGTTTCCTTAGTAGTTTCTCCATAACTTTGCAAACTATGCTGGTCAAGGAAACTGGTCTATAGTTCAGAGCCGTATCCCTCCTTTCCTTTTTGAAGATAGGTATCACATTTGCTTGTTTCCAGCATCTTGGAATCTCCCCCGACCATTTCCTTAAATATGATACTTAGTGCCACTGATATTGTGTTTGCGCATTTTTTAAGCACATGAGGGGATATGTCATCAGGACCTGTAGCTTTATGAACATCTAAATCCATCAGCGCTTTGCATACCTCTGTGGCTGTAAGGGTGATGTTCTCTAATACCGGCCCTTGAGCTTCTATCACTGCAATCTGAGTGGGTGGGGTATTTTCTACTGTAAATACTGACTGAAACTCCTTGTTCAATTCTTTGCAGATCTCTTCATCCATCATGTGATTACCTAATTGTGATTACCTAATTGTGTTTACGGGAAAGAGCCCAAAGCTCGTATCTTCCCGTCTCCTGATCGGTTCCATTTTAGACTTAGTGATACTTATCGTACCTCTCCTTAAAACTATGGATTGAGATAGCATTAACTACCTCCTCGCTTAGCCAATTCCAATTATCAACTACTCTTACACTGAAAAAGTATTTCCTTACATCCTGCAAAGAAGTTTTCTTACCAAGCTTCAAACTATGACCTCTAGTTCTAGAGCCAGCCATATCGAAATATCGATCCCTATCCACTCTATCATAACCATGAAGGAATTTAAAGACTGTCACCATATCCCCCCTTACTCTTCTAGCTTCGAGTGATGGCAAGTCTAATTCCCTCAGCCTCTCATCATAACCGAGATTGCGTATTTCTGGCACCAGTTTCGTGGCATGTCTTTGGACTTTTTCAAGCTTAGCTATGTGCTTTTTCAAGTGCGGATTTCAAAAGGGGGCTGCATATTCGAGTTTTGGCCTCACATAGGTTACATAAATATTTCTGAACATTTCCTTGTTCATGTGCCTGAAGGCTACCCTTACATTTGATAAGAATGCATATGCTGCCCTTACTACGCCATTTATATGTATTTCTGGAGACAAATCTGCCAGTATGTTTACTCCTAGATCTCTCTCATTTTCTGTCTCTTGAAGTTGTACTCCAGCCACCGAGTAGTCAAGCTTGGGCCTTCTTGCAGTTGTACCCATTCTCATTACCTTACATTTTGAGGTATTGAATTTCATTAGCCACTTTTCTGACCACTCATGCAGATTATTTAGATCCTCCTGAAGTTCTCTACCATTGTTCTCGTTTTTTACTTTCTTCACAATCTTTGCATCATCTGCAAACATATTCATGAATGAATTTACAGACTCTGGTAGCTCATTTACATATACAAGGAACAAAAGTGGCCCTAAAACTGAACCCTGTGGAACTCCACTACTAACTCTTCTCCATTCAGACACTGAGTGTCTTACTCTAACCCTCTGTTCCCTTCCTTCTAAGTAAGTTTTTATCCATTCCAAGACATTTCCACCTATTCTAGCCATTGATTGCAGCTTCCTAATAAGTCTCCCATGTGGAACAGTGTCAAACGCTTTCTGGAAGTCTAGGAATATGCAATCTGCCCAGCCCTCTCTTTCCTGTAAGATTTGGCTTACCTCATCATAAAATTCTAATAAGTTTGTTACTGTTGATCTACCTTCTCTGAAGCCATGTTGCCTCACTGACAAAAGGTTGAAGGATTCCAAGTGAAGAGAGATATGTTTCCTTAGTAGTTTCTCCATAACTTTGCAAACTATGCTGGTCAAGGAAACTGGTCTATAGTTCAGAGCCGCATCCCTCCTTCCCTTTTTGAAGATAGGTATCACATTTGCTTGTTTCCAGCATCTTGGAATCTCCCCCGACTCCAGTGACTCCTTAAATATGATACTTAGTGCCACTGATATTGTGTGTGTGTGCATATATATATATATATATATATATATATATATATATATATATATATATATATATATATATATATATATATATATATATATATATATATATATATATATATATATATATATATATATATATATATATATATATATATATATATATATATATATATATATATATATATATATATATACATATATACATATATATATATATATATATATATATATATATATATATATATATATATATATATATATATATATATATATATATATATATATATATATATATATATATATATATATATATATATATATATATATATATATATATATATATATATATATATATGTATATATATATATATATATATATATATATATATATATATATATATATATATATATATATATATATATATATATTCTGTATTTATATATATATATATATATATATATATATATATATATATATATATATATATATATATATATATATATATATATATATATATATATATATGAAATGAAAATTAAGGTGGAAGAGAAAAAGAGGGCTTTTGAGAAATGGCTGCAGTGTAAAAGTAGGGAGAAGTATGAAAGATATAGGGAGAAAAATGTGGAAACCAAGCAGAAGGTAGAGGAAGAGAAGAGGTTGGCAAATGTTAGGTGGGGACACGATTTTAGTAGGTCATATGAGGAGAATAAAAAGAAGTTTTGGAAAGAAGTGAAAAGAGTAAGGAAGGGTGGATCGAGGATGGCAGAGACAGTGAAAGATGTGAATGGACAGATGCTAAGAGGGAACGATAACAGGGAAAAGATGGGCAGAATATTTTGAGTGCTTGCTGAATGTTGATGAAGATAGAGAGGCAGCTATAGTGGCAGTGGGAGGGGTTCAAGGGCCAGTAATGGGAGATGAAAATGAGAGAGAGATTACAAGAGAGGAGGTGAAAAGGGCATTGTATGAAGCGAAAGCAGGTAAAGCACCTGGAATGGATGGTGTGAGAGCGGAGATGTTGAAAGAAGGGGGTGTGACTGCATTGGAATGGTTAGTGAGAGTGTTTAATATGTGCTTTATGTTGTCATTGGTGCCAGTGGAATGGGTGATTGCCTGTATAGTGCCCCTATACAAAGGTAAGGGAGATATGTATGATTGCAGTAATTTTAGGGGTATAAGTTTGTTGAGTGTGGTAGGAAAAGTGTATGGTAGGATACTGGTTAATAGGATTAGGGATAAGACAGAATATGTGATCGCGGAAGTGCAGAGTGGTTTTAGGAGTGGTAGAGGTTGTATAGATCATATTTTAATAGTTAGGCAGTTATGTGAGAAATATTTAGCAAAGGGTAAGGATGTGTATTTTGCATTTTTGGATCTGGAGAAAGCATATGATAGAGTTGATAGAGAGGCTATGTGGAATGTTTTGAGATGGAATTAATGGTAAATTGTTGCATGCAGTGAAGAGTTTGTATGAGGGCAGTAGAGCTTGAGTTAGGGTAAGGAATGAAGTGAGTGAGTGGTTTCCAGTGAGTGTGGGACTGAGACAAGGATGTGTGATGTCACCATGACTGTTCAATTTGTATATTAATGGAGTTGTAAGAGAGGTGAATGAGCGAGTGCATGGTCGAGGTTTGAGAATGGTATATGGGGGTGATAACGAGTGGGAGCTGAATCATTTGCTGTTTGCAGATGATACTGTGGTGGTGGCAGATTCAGAGGAAAAGCTGTGTCAGTTAGTGTCAGAATTTGGAATGGTGTGTGAGAGAAAGAAGTTGCGAGTGAATGTGGGAAAGAGTAAGGTTATGAGGTGTACAAGAAATGAGGATGGTGCTGGATTGAATGTTATGTTGAATGGAGAGACACTTGAGGAGGTTAATCAGTTTAAGTATTTAGGCTCGGTTATAGCTGCAAATGGTGGAGTGGAAGCAGATGTGTGTCACAGAGTGAATGAAAGATGTAAAGTGTTGGGTGCATTGAAAGGACTGATGAAGAATAGAGGGTTGGAAAGGAATTATAAGAAAGTTTTGTATGAGAAAGCGGTTGTGCCAACTGTGATGTATGGATCAGAGTTATGGGGTATGAAAGTAAGTGAGAGACGGAAACTAAATGTGTTTGAGATGAAATGCCTGAGGGGTATGATTGGTGTATCTCGATTGGGTAGGGTTAGGAATGAAGTGGTGAGAGCAAGAACGGGTGTGAGGAGAGAAATTGCAGCCAGAGTAGATATGAATGTTCTGAGATGGTTTGGTCATGTGGAAAGGATGGATGATGAAAGGTTGCTGAAAAAGGTGATGAATGCGAGAGTTGATGGGAGAAATTCTAGAGGGAGGCCTAGGTTTGGATGGATGGATGGAGTAAGGAGAGCCTTGAATGATAGGAAGATGGATGTGAGTGAAGCAAACGAGCGTGCTGGAATAGGAATGAGTGGCGAGCGATTGTGATGCAGCTCTGATGGGCATCTGCTTTTACCACGGGGCTGCATCTTACAGAGGTAGCCCTGTGGTAGGGGCAGTAGGAGGAGTTGGCAGTTGTGAAGGGACACAGGTTGTGGAAGAGCCAGGAGGATGGGCTGTGGCACTCCAGCAGTGCCATCTGAACAGTCGCTAGCTCCCTCATCATTGCCCATAGAGCAAAGTAATCCCCCTATTTGTTTTCCTTTCTTTATGTCGGCTACCCCCCAATTAAAGGGGAAACAGCCAAGGTAGAAAGATAGAATATATATATATATATATATATATATATATATATATATATATATATATATATATATATATGTGTGTGTGTGTGTGTGTGTGTGTGTGTGTGATTACCTAATTGTGATTACCTAATTGTGTTTACGGGAAAGAGCCCAAAGCTCGTATCTTCCCGTCTCCTGATCGGTTCCATTTTAAACTTAGTGATACTTATCATACCTGTCCTTAAAACTAGGGATTGAGATAGCATTAACTACCTCCTCGCTTAGCCAATTCCAATTATCAACTACTCTTACACTGAAAAAGTATTTCCTTACATCCTGCAAAGAAGTTTTCTTACCAAGCTTCAAACTATGACCACTAGTTCTAGAGCCAGCCATATCAAAATATCGATCCCTATCCACTCTATCATAACCATGAAGGAATTTAAAGACTGTGTGTGTGTGATTACCTAATTGTGATTACCTAATTGTGTTTACGGGAAAGAGCCCAAAGCTCGTATCTTCCCGTCTCCTGATCGGTTCCATTTTAGACTTAGTGATACTTATCATACCTGTCC
>JAXCGZ010023464.1:0-22500 GCA_037179515.1 Halocaridina rubra
TTTCTTGTACAGATTTGTTGTAAAATAAGGTTCTCCAGTCAATAACTGCAAAAAGCTCATTCATTTTGATGTAATCTCCTTTCGGATAGTTCCTCCTCATGTCCTCAGTGCCTCTACTCTCAGGAAGAATGTCTTCAATGATATACTCCATCAACAACACACAGTGGTCACTCTTTCCAATTGGTGGTTCATACTCAATATTTTCAATATCCAACACATTATCTGTGAACACCAGATCAAGTAGTGATGGCTCATCCCCACCCCTGGCTCTTGTTGGTTCCATTACATGTTGGTGTAGGAAATTCCCTTGTACGCAATCTAGGAATCTTGCCCCAAAGGAGTCCTCACCACTGTGTGGGGTCAAGATTTATCCAATCTATCTCTTTATGATTAAAGTCTCCCATAATCAAAATCCTACATTTTTTTCTCCCGCGCCATGTTAACAACTGAGTTTATGACTTCAATCGTACCTATATGACTTTCCTCATAAATTTCAAGCCTATTTTGGTTCCTTGGTGGGTTGTATACAACAGTTATTATAATGCTCTCTGACCCAGTATTTATGCGAGCAACAAGAAATTCCCTGAACTCACTTTCTATAGCCAAGTTTATTTCTTCAACTTGAATCCTCTCACTTATGAGCAGTGCTATCCCTCCACCAGTCCTCTCAGATCTTTCGACCCTTAGTATTCTGAAGCCCTTAGGAAAAACTGTGACACTGTTTATGTCCTCACTCAACTTACTCTCTGTAATTGCTACTATATCTGCCTTACTGTTGTGAATCCTATCTTTTAATTCTACTGCCTTACCAGCTAATCCATCAGCATTTGTGTATAACAATCTTAATGAGGCCCCATCCCCTGATCTTCTGTCATTATCTTCTTTATCTCCCCTTTGTCTGGAAGTATTCCGTAACGAAAATTTTTCTTCTCTTCTTCATTTCTTTCATCATTTAACCTTCTTGCCTCTTGCAACAAGTTTTTGATCTTTCCCATCTCTTCCTGTGTTCTGTATCGTCTAATGAACACTTCTTTGCATTCTTGAAGGTCTTTTAGACTTTTTTTTCTCAACAATATTTCCCTACATGTCTCCCCTCTCTCAAAGGTTACTTTTGTTGGTCTCGGCTTTCCTTCCCTCGAATATTTACCTAGTTGGTGTATGTTTACAATATCCTCAGGACCACATACTACTCCAAGCTTTCTTATCAGGTCTACAACGTTAGCTTTATTTTCTTCAAGTCTCCCCTGCCATGTTGGCTCCTGGGATTCACTTATGCCTGAGATTACCACTGTCTTCTCCTTATCAAGTGCCTGTCCGATGAGTGGGTTTGCCCTTTCCATCACAACGTCTTTCATTTTTTCGATTACTGTCTCTTTATAGTCAACTGTTTGTATGTTTTCCAGTGCCACCACCTTTACAGCCTCTTTTACTGCCACATTCCCCTTTAGTGCATCAGCAAAGGACGTTTTCATGGCATCATTTTCCATATTCAGCTCCTGGAACTCTTTTCTGAACTGTTCAATGTTTTCCTTAATCTGAACATTCCAAGCAGCAATCTCGTCTCTCTCAGAAGAGAGCAGTGAACTAACATCTAATTCCTTTAGGTTGTCATTTAGCTGTTTGTTTTTATCTTCTTGTTTAGAAATTCTAGATTCTAGTTGACTTTTCCCCTTCCAGCTTCTTTATTCTTTTTTCTAGTTCCTTTCTCTCCTGCCCTTGTGCTTTATTTGCTTCCTCCAAAGATCTTATTTGTTCTCTGAGTGTTTCATTCTCTTTCATTTCTCCATCCATATTCCGAATTTTATCATCAAGGCTTGTAACCATTTCCTCTAACTTCTTGATTCTCTGTTTAAGTCCTCTGATGACTACCCCTTCTCCCGACCCATGGGTGGGAGAGGTTTGGGACAGAGATGGCTTCATTTTATGTTCTCCCTCTCACAGAATATAGAAGGAAGACGAGAAAGAGGAAAAAAAAAGAAAAGAGAAAAACTTCTAATTTACCTTCACACAGAATTTCTATATCTCCATATAAGTGCTATTTAGTGACTCAGTTTGTCTCCTTTCTGGTAACACACATCTTAACTTAAAAACTTGACCATGGTAATTTAAGTATAAAAAGAAAAAGAAAAACAAAAGTCAAACCTGAAGGAAAATTCGAATTTGTGTTCGAGGTGGCACCCACCTGTTTCTGTTATATATTCTTCCTAACTGATAAACTGACTTGCTAACCAAGATATGTTATCACGGGAGTTAGACTTTACATTTAACTCAATATATATACAAAATAACAAAATAGTAAAAGAGAAAGCTAAAAGAAAAGCAAAAAAATGTGTGTGTGTGTGTGTGTGTGTGTGTGTGTGTGTGTGTGTGTGTGCGTGCGTGCGTGCGTGCGTGCGTGCGTGCGTGCGTGGTGCGTGCGTGCGTGCGTGTGCGTGTGTGTGTGTGTGTGTGTGTGTGTGTGTGTACAAAGTAAACTGTTATATCACAGCACAATATAAAGCAAAAAAAGGCCCATAAATCGCTTCTCTTTGTGTTTTATTTATGGCCCTCTTTATGCTTCATATATATATATATATCTATAATATATATATATAATATATATATATATATAATATATATATATATATATATATATATATATATATATATAATATATAAATCGTTTGCATATAAAAAAATTTCCTCTGTTGTTATGTCAAGCAAATTTGTTTTTCCTATTTTTTCATTGTTCATATTGCACCTCATATCAACATCAAAGAATGTTTTATACATCGTTTAAAAGACTATAAACTTCTAATTTTCCTAAGTAATAGGGACCAAAGAAGAGCTATGAACGGATTACTCTCTCTCTCTCTCTCTCTCTCTCTCTCTCTCTCTCTCTCTCTCTCTCTCTCTCTCTCTCTCTCTCTCTCTCTCTCTCTCTCTCTCTCTCTCTCTCTCTATATATATATATATATATATATATATATATATATATATATATATATATATATATATATATATATATATATATATATATATATATATATACTTAATTAACATTTTGAGTGATGCTTTCTTTTTCTTCCATGAAAATAAAAATCCATTTATAAGTATCAAAAAACTTATAACCTTCCCAAATTCCGTAGTGAATAGAGATTGGAGAATTAAGTGAAGGCTTCAGCTAGATAATCCCTCAATCTTTCTCAAACACTCACACACCTGAACCTCCCGCTGAGCGATGTTCTTTCATAATAAAATTAATTTCTAATTCCAGCCATTATTCAGTTTTTCTTGGTAGAAGGAGCGACTTGGGAATTGTATCCAATCTTCATCTTTCAGCTCCAACAAGTCTGTGACCACCCCCATTCGAATGGGGAGTCATTGTAACACATAAAACCGGAAAAAACAATCACTTAAGACACGGATTAAATGGAGGCGAGGGTTTCTATAAGGTATCTGCCTACTCACTATGTGAAACGAAGAGATCGCTTTCACGTCATGAGCCCAATTTCTTAAACAATCTAAACCTAGGATACCATATTGTTAGTTAGCTAGACACACACAAATGGATTTCATAAACGCATATGACGCAGTTCTTAGTATGGCTATGATCCCCCCATGGGGGGATTATAGACATACACATAACAGCGTCAGATGCAAGTATGAAATCCATTTGTGCGTGTCTAGCTAACTAGCAATATCGTATCCTAGGTTTACACTATTTAAGAAATCGGGCAACGGACTTCGTTTTTCTACTAAGTGCTAGGACAGGGATCTTCTTGCGAAGGATATTAGTTCTGGCAAGTGTGGCAATTACTCTATGTGAAGGTTCTATCTATCCTCAGACCGTGGCGGGCCGCGAACTCTCAACTGACGAATCAAAGTCGTAAGCGTTAACGACTGGCACGTTGGTCACACTTGTCTACTGAAAATCATGGTGGAAATCAATTGATATAAGCATCTCTCTCTCTCTCTCTCTCTCTCTCTCTCTCTCTCTCTCTCTCTCTCTCTCTCTCTCTCTCTCTCTCTCTCTCTCTCTCCAAAAACATGATTGTAATGTTGTCTTTGAGCCTCGAAACTTAGTATATAAGGTTACAAACAAGAATAAATACCGTCAAATTAAAATAAAATGCAATGTAAGTGAGGGCCTCAATTATGTAATTCGTCACTTGAAAAATAGTCTTCAACACATATGTCCTACATCTCTCTCTCTCTCTCTCTCTCTCTCTCTCTCTCTCTCTCTCTCTCTCTCTCTCTCTCTCTCTCTCTCTTTTAAAAAGTTTAATAGGGAGTCATAACGTTATTATTGGTCCCGTGCCGCCCCTCGTTCTCGGCGGAGGAAGACAATGCTATGCTTTGAGATAATGGTCTTGCATTCATTATTCTCTTTAAGATCATTTTCTTATTATTGCATCTCTCATTTTTACATATTTTGTTTCTCTTATTGTATGTACTTTCCAAGCATGAAAGTCATTCTATTTGTTATTCCTTTTTTTATACAATTCTACTTTAGATAGTTTTATCCACATTACTTTCATTCTCATTGCTTTTTCTTTCTTTTTCTTATTGTTTCCCTAAACTTCTTCTTCTTCTTCTTCTTCTTCTTCTTCGTCTTCTACTACTACTACTGCTACTACTACTACTTCTGCTGCTGCTGCTGCTGCTTCTTTTTCTTCATCGCTTTTATTATTATTATTATTATTATTATTATTATTATTATTATTATTATTATTATTATTATTATTATCATTATTATTTCACTGGGAAATAATGCTGCTGAATTTATTATTCTGCCTCAGATCACTTTCTCTTTTTATATATTTTGCTTCACTTATCAAAAAATATGATATTTCTTCACTTTTTCTTTCTAAAACAATTAATGGTTATTTTTTCTCCTTTATTTTCATCACTGCTATCTATGTTATTGTTCTTTTTCCTTATTATTCTTATTCTTCTTATTATTATTTTCTCCTCCTCCTCCTTCTTCTTCTTCTTCTTCTCCTTCTAATTATTATTATTATTATTATTATTATTATTATTATTATTATTATTATTATTATTATTATTATTATTATTATTATTCTATCTATCTACCTTGCTTTATGGGCAATGACGAAGGAGCTAGCGACCGTTCAGATGACACTGCTGGAGTGCCACAGCCCATCCTTCCAGCTCTTCCACAACCTGTGTCGCTTCACAACTGCCAACTCCCCTACTGCCCCTACCACAGGGCTACCTCTGTAAGATGGGGCCCCGTGGCAACAGCAGATGCCCATCAGAGCTGCGTCACAATCGCTCGCCACTCATTCTTATTCCTAGCACGCTCACTTTCTTCCCTCACATCCATCCTCCTATCATTATTATTATTATTATTATTATTATTATTATTATTATTATTATTATTATTATTATTATTATTATTATTATTATTATTATAGTAGTAGTAGTAGTAGTAGTAGTAGTAGTAACATAAAAGAAGTACGACTGTGAGAATCGATGCATAAGTTATAGTGCTAATGGAAACAGTATTGATTTAAGTAGTAGCAGTAGTAGTAATAGTAGATATACAATGTATACTCATTGAAAGTGCTGGGTTGATACAGGTTACAACAAGACGCTTCTGCTTTGGAAGTAATTTATACGGTAAACATGAATATAAACAAACTCTGGTAAAGGGTGAGAGAGAGAGAGAGAGAGAGAGAGAGAGAGAGATTATTTTTTAAAGTCAGTACAAGACCACTTGCTGTTACTGACTGATTGATGTGCTGGCTCCCACTACGATTTGTAAATTTAAATAATGTATGAGACTTTGTTAACGTTGCCGAGAGAGAGAGAGAGAGAGAGAGAGAGAGAGAGAGAGAGAGAGAGAGAGAGAGAGAGAGAGAGAGAGAGAGAGAGAGAGAGAGAGAGAGAGAGAGAGAGAGAGAGAGAGAGAAATTCACATGTATGTGACATATGGTGTATGTATATATGCTAACAACTTAAAGCCAAAGGAAAATATAGAAAAGTATACATAGAAGTCTATTGACAACTATGAAAACAAATTGCGTTTTGGAGACGAAAAATTGTCCAAATAAAAATAATAATAATAATAATAATAATAATAATAATAATAATAATAATAATAATAATAATAATAATAATAATAATAATAATAATAATAATAATAATAATAATAATCATAATGGAACACAGAAACCCACTACAGAATTTTGGTGCTTATTAATTAATTACACTGTATCAAGCTTTCGTTTTCCACTGAAAATATTATCAAGATACCGATGCACTTTCTTGTTGTAGAGATCTACTCCTACTCTTATCTTATTGGTGTTGCCTCATGAGAAGAGAACGTCTTGGTTCCGTCCCTTCATCGCCTCAACCACAGGTATCAACGAATTATCTCTAATCTTTGCTATAACTCATGGTTGGGCTATTAATTGGCCTATGCCATCAGCATCACCCTCTCCTCCATCAGAGAAGTCTGATTATTAATATCATTCGTTATCCTATATATATATATATATATATATATATATATTATATATATATATATATATATATATATATATATATATATATATATATATATATGTATTTATTTTTTTTAAGGATGGGATAGGATAGGAGGGGAAAAAAGGGGAGGGAATTAAGGATATAAGGGAATTGGAGGGAAAACCACGAAAATTAAATAAAGTAAGAGAAAAAAAGAGAGGGGCAGACCCTCGTGCTAAGTTTTGATCTGGAATTCAGATTCTGAATTCGGATATTTTTTTGTTATCCTATTGATATTTAAGCCTTTCTCTGATGTAAAGCTTTTATTTCCGATACAAGTTATTTACTGAATTGAGCAAAACTCCTTCTACTATCCTTCTAACGATAGTTTTACCGCTGTGATGCACTCTTCTACCGATATCAAAATTTACTCAGTTATGACATGTTTTATGATCTGCTACAACGCCATTTGCTAGTCCTAAACTACATGCTCTTTTATGTTAGTCCATTCCAATACTGATATCCCTACCCAAAGACAGCATGGTAGGAATATCAGAATTATATATATATATATATATATATATATATATATATATATATATATATATATATATATATATATATATATATATATATATATATATATATACCCTCGGCGGGCCTGGGCACGAATGAAACATAGAGAGAAACAGTGATGGAGAGTATTGTGACTTGTCAGATGTGAAGGGATAATAAGACATGTGTAACGAATATTCGGTGTTGATGTAGGCATAGAAAGAGAACCGTGACTGAAGGAAGACTTAATATCTCACTGTTCTGGACAGTCTTATTTAAATACATAATTGCCGAACATAGAAGAGCACCTGTACTTTAAGAATAGCAAATAGTGTTATGGATGATCAAAATATAATTTGTTATCACCGAATAAATGTGACAACTGTAGAACAGTGTACTGTAGCGGCAAAACTAGCTTTAGAATATTGCGTAATTGATTATTAAACACAAAAACTCTACTGTGGACTTCTATCTTCTATTATTATATTCCCAACTCCAATAATAATAATAATAATAATAATAATAATAATAATAATAATAATAATAATAATAATAATAATAATAATAATAATAATAATAATAATAATAATTTATCTACATACTAATATTTCAGGAACAAATAACGGTTTGCAAAATTGAATATTGAATTTCCATAAGAAAAAGGCCTTCCTTATTTTATATATCAAAGCAAATAAATGAAGACTATTCTCTTTTAAAGTTTTTTCTCTGCATTTTGGTTATTCATTATGAGATTTCCGGTATTTACCATTTTACCTATATATGTTGCACTCCATTTGTGAATTTTCTAAAAGTTTTAGTAAATTTGTGAAGTGCCTGTTTTACACATCGACTGTATCATGTGCCTAACCTAACCCCTCTCCCAGATTGGGTTAGGTTAGATTAGGAACAAGCTAGGCTTATATCACAACGTGTAAAATCAGGAACTTGACAATTTCAGTGATTTTATACGATGACTGTAACATATACATTCTGGTGCTTGTAATTACTACTTGTAAAATAATAGCATAAGCTCTTTTTTTTTCCCTTCTGTCACAACACAACCTTTAGCTTTAAATATATACGACGTACTTCAAGGAGGTATAATATGTGACAGTACTACAAGTTCTGTTGCCGACTTCACCATTTAAAAACTTTTAAGTAGCAAACATTCACAAAATATTTAAAAGTTCTTTCTGTTTTAATAAAATGTGTAAATCTTAAACCTTTTACTGATGCCAGAATGCATGGATAAATTTAATTCTACATATTAGCAATTCGAAACAATATTGGGAACATATACTCAAAATATAAAATTTTTCACTTAATACTAAAATAATTTCTAACTTCAAAAACCTCTTTTGCAGATGAATTGCAACGGTACCTTGAGCTCAGTAACCAACGTCAATCATTAATAAAGATAAAAAATACTTGAGAGAGTCAGTAGCAGTTCTTTTCAGACAATCTTAAAATACCTTTTAAATTTAATAGCCTCTTCTGAAGAGGAATATACAAGAAATAATGACTTTAATTGTGTCGGGTTTACGCCATGGACTCCCTTTCCTACTAAGGGCTAGGACGGTGACTACTTGCGAGGAACCTAGCTATTGGCACAGTCGCGAGTTTTATCACACAGCCACGGTGGCCACAATACCTTTAGCTCAATACCAAACTTAATAACTATTAAATCAAGATCATTCACACAGTCTTAATATAATTTCAACTTTAAAACTTTGTTTGCAGAAGGAATGAACATCTGCTTCTGAAGATCTTACTTAAGAGAGAGATGTGTTTACAAGAAAACTATATATATATATATATATATATATATATATATATATATATATATATATATATATATATATATATATATATATATATATATATATATATATATATAAATCCCTTGGTTTAGAGTTCCAACCGTTTGTGAGTACTGCTACATATAAACAACGAGAAGGAATGTTTATTTTGTATGTTTTGACTAAATGTATTTTATATGTTAGATGTGAGAAGCACGTTCATAGAAAATAATAATAATAATAATAATAATAATAATAATAATAATAATAATAATAATAATAATAATAATATTATTATTATAATATATTAATAATAATAATAATATTAATAATATTATTATTATTATAATAATAATAATAATAATAATATATTATTATTATTATTATTATTATATATATATATATATATTATTATTATTATTATTATTATTATTATTATTATTAGTAGTATATATATATATATATATATATATATATATATATATATATATATATATATATATATATATATATATATATATATATATATATATATATATATATATATATATATATATATATATATATATATATATATATATATATATATATATAGATAGATAGATAGATAGATATATATATATATATATATATATATATATATATATATATATATATATATATATATATATATATATATATATATATATATATATATATATATATTAATGTAAATAAAAAAGTGGTATTACACTGAATGTGAAAGGTTTTGAGCATCATGATGATGGGCATAAGAATGTTGATACCATTACAACTGGTACTACTACTAGAACTACTATTATCACTACAGTTGCTACAACTATTACTATTACTTCTTCTTATAATAATAATAATAATAATAATAATAATAATAATAATAATAATAATAATAATAATAATGAATGGCTCTGTGTCGATGTCCAATTCGAAGCGAGGGATAAGAACATAAGAACATAAGAACAGAGGACACTGCAACATGCCTACTGGCACACACAAGGCAGCTCCATTTTTGAATTGTATTTTCAGCATGTCTAACCTATTCTATTCTACTCTACTTATTTATTCTATTTTTCTGTTTATGATTTTTCTAATAAGCACTAACCTATTCATACCCACCCTACCTCTGTCATATGTCTATCTAATCTACATTTGAAGGTGTCTAAGGTATTGGCATTTACTATCCTACTAGGAAGCTTGTTCCATGCATCAGCTACTCTATTACCAAACCAATTTTTACCAATTTCCCTTCTGAACCTAAATTTATCAAGCTTAAATCCATTATTACGAGTTCTGGTTTGATCATGAATTTTTAAAACTTTATTAATATCTCCCTTGTTAATCCCTTTAAACCATTTATACACTTCAATCATATCCCCCCTAACTCTTCGCCTCTCTAGAGAATGTAGATTAAGTTTTTTTAATCTGTCCTCATATGGTAGATTTCTGATATTGTGTATCATCTTGGTCATTCTTCGCTGCACTCTCTCCAAGGATTCAATTTCCATTCTATAATAGGGTGACCAGAATTGCACAGCATAATATAAATGGGGCCTAACTAATGCAAGATAGAGCTGCAAAATAACTTTTTCCGTCCTATTGCTAACGCTTCTTGAGATAAAACCTAAAATTCTGTTTGCTTTATTTCTGACTGCTGTGCATTGCTCTCTTGGCTTAAGACTACTACTCACAAGAACTCCCAAATCCCTTTCACACTGAGAACTCATGATTTCATGGTTATTTAGCTTATAACTAGTATTGTCTTTTATAGTACCCATTTTAACTACTTTACATTTTTCAACATTAAATTCCATTTGCCATTTGTCCGACCATTCAGATAATCTATTTAGATCTTCCTGTAAAGCATGAATGTCTTCTTTTCCATTTATAGTTCTACCTATTTTAGTGTCGTCTGCGAATTTACTTAGGTTACTACTGATATCCGAATCCAGATCATTTAGATATACGATGAATAATAGGGGACCCAGTACCGAGCCTTGTGGTACCCCGCTAGTAACCGAGCCCCACTCTGATTTCTCTCCATTTATGCAAACCCTCTGTTTTCTGTCTTTTAACCATTGTTTGATCCATCTGAGAACAGCTCCTCCTATACCATGAGCTTCCAGCTTTTTAACTAATCTTTTGTGAGGAACTCTATCAAAAGCTTTGCTAAAATCTAGATATATTGTATCATATTCTTTGCCACAATCTACTGCCTCGTAAACTTCTGAATAAAAAGACAGTAAGTTTGTAAGGCACGAAAAACCCTTAAGAAACCCGTGTTGTGAAAGTTTTATCAGTCTGTGTAATTCTAGATGTGCCCTTATTTTATTTGCAATTATGGATTCTAGAATCTTACCCACTGTTGACGTTAAACTTACCGGCCTATAATTATTCTTTTTAACTCGTTCTCCTTTCTTAAATATTGGTACCACATCTGCCAATTTCCACTCCATGGGTACCGATCCTAATTTTATTGAATTATTAAATAATGCAGTTAGTGGACAACTAAGCTCTTCCTTGCATTCCTTTAATATTCTAGCATATATTCCATCAGGTCCCGGAGATTTATGAGCCTTTAATTTATCTATTTCTTTTATTACCTCCTCTCTCGTAATATTTATTGAACTAAGTATTTTATCGGGACTGTCTCTGTAAATGGATTCTACTTCCGGAATATTTTCCAAGTTTTCATTGGTAAATACATATAAGAAATAATCATTTAAACATGTACACATCACTTTATCGTCATCTGTGATATGGCCATTGGCTACTTCAATTGGTCCGACTTTTTCCTTAAATTTTGTTTGATAATGTTGATAAAACCCTTTAGGATTTTCTTTAGCTTCTCCTGCTATTCTAACTTCCTATTTTCTTTTCGACTCTAACTATCTTTTTAACTTCCATGTTTAACTGTATATATTGCTGCCTCACATGCTCTTCTCCTCTTTTTAGTTTCCTGTATATTCCTCTTTTAATACCTATAAGATTCTTTATTCTATTGTTCATCCATTTAGGGTCATTTTTTCTTGATCTGCAATGTTTCATGGGAATATAGTCTCTCTGACTATTCTTAAGAGTCATGACAAAATTGTTATATTCCTCATCCAAATTTATATTAACTGACGGACTGCTGTTCTTTCCTGTGAGAGAATTTAATGTATTGATCTTATCTTGTGATAATCCTTGGCATGTGGTACCCAAATTTCGGGGTAATCCGCTACCTGCGACCTGACCTGCTGGATTAACTACCCACATCTGTACCCCAGAAATCCCTTCCCATACCTCATTAGATAATTTAGGTTTTAAGCCCTCAAAATCTCCTGCTCTAAAGTTTGGAACAATATTCTTATTTTCCTTTATAGTTTCTTTGAAAATTATGTTAAATCTAATGGAATCATAAGGTTGGATTAACCTTTTAACGATTCGTGGTAGATTATGCGAGTCTTTCCGACTCGCACATTCTACCACTGAGTTACAACGGCCTCACTGCTAATACTAATACTACTACTACTAGTATTACTACTACTACTACTACTACTACTAGTATTACTACTACTACTACTACTAATAATAATAATAATAATAATAATAATAATAATAATAATAATAATAATAATAATAATAATAATAATCCATATCCATCCATTCATATACCAAAGCCATATTCCCCCTTATATGGAGGGTGTAATTATAAAAATATTAACACAATACAAAACTAGGCTCTGTATTAAAGATAAACATTATCCATAACAATGTCTGGGAACAATTGTATATAAAGTTCATCAGAGAGAGAGAGAGAGAGAGAGAGAGAGAGAGGAGAGAGAGAGAGAGAGAGAGAGAGAGAGAGAGAGAGAGAGAGAGAGAGAGAGAGAGAGAATGAAAATATGAGCCATCTTTAAAAAAGTAAACAGAATTTTTCAAGAAGGTTAGCCTGACCTATCCTAAAGGCTATTAAGAGGCCACAGGCAATTAACTCATTACCCGCATGGGTAATTAGTACAATTAGTAATTAACTTATGAACTGGAAACCCAAGAAAGCTTTTACTTAAACGTTAATTGCTTTATGGGAGGTTAGTGAAAATAGAAAAAAATAATTTGAAATGCATTTTAGTAAGATTTAATACTACTACTACTGCTAATAATAATAATAATAATAAAAAAAATAAATAATAATAATAATAATAATAATAATAATAATAAATATAATAATAATAATTTCCCTGGATATAGATAAATAAATTTTCACTAATAATAATGCAAATCAGTCACACACCATCCTATATATATATATATATATATATATATATATATATATATATATATATATATATATATATATATATATATATATATATATATATATATATATATATATATATATAGAGAGAGAGAGAGAGAGAGAGAGAGAGAGAGAGAGAGAGAGAGAGAGAGAGAGAGAGAGAGAGAGAGAGAGAGAGAGAGAGAGCCTGACGACCTTGGCAAGCAACAATGAAAGAAAGTCGTAACACTGGATGGAATTAAATGACCAGATTTTAATGTCACGTTTAAACCATAAGAAACTGATCCCATTTGCCCGACCATGCGGGTTAATTATTATTATTATTATTATTATTATTATTATTATTATTATTATTTTATATATATATAGGTGGTAGTAGTAGTAGTAGCAGAAGCATTTATAGTAGTGGAACTTTTGATTATCATTATTATTATAACTATTATTATTACAATTATTATTATTATCATTATTACTAATATTATTATTATTATTATTATTATTATTATTATTATTATTATTATTATTATCAGTAGTAGTAGTAGTAGTAGTAGTAGTAGTAGTAATAGTAGTAGTAGCAGTAATAGTAGTGGAACTTTTGATTATCATTATTATTATAACTATTGTTATTACAATTATTATTATCATCATTATTATTATAATTGTTATTATTATTAGTTTTATTATTATTATTATTGTTTTATTATTATTATTATTATTATTATTATTATTATTATTATTATTATTATTATTATTATTATTATTATTCAGTAGTAGTAGTAGTAGTAGTAGGAGTAGTAGTAGTAGTAGCAGTAATAGTAGTGGAACTTTTGATTATCATTATCATTATAACTATTAGTATTACAATTATTATTATTATCACTATTATTATTATCATTATTATCATTATTATCATTATTATTATTATTATTATTATTATTATTATTATCATTATTATTATTATTATTATTTTTATTATTATTATTATTATTATTATTATTATTATTATTGTTATTATTATTAGTTTTATTATTATTATTATTATTATTATTATTATTATTATTATTATTATTATTTGCATGCAGCTTTTGCACTGCAGCTCATAAAATGGCACTTAAATCTCACAATATCTCAAATTCATACAGATATTCTTTTCTCTACATCTCTTGCTCCACGCATCTGATAATTTTCTACCTAAGCAGAGGTTACCTTCGGGAGCTGCACTTAAGACCACCTAGGCAGAGAAAAGCTGTAGGAACGACATTAGAGGTTGACTTGTGACCTCCTGAGTAGAAGTCAGTTATGGTTATATGCACTTGGTTGCTGAAGGCTGTCATCTTGCTTCATTCTACTTCTTTCTTTGGCAGCATTTCCAGGTTCATAAAGGGTCGCAGTATCTCAATAAGCTCTTGGAAACTAGTGTGGGTTTCTGGTCAAAGATTTACTACAATATGCCTTTAAGATACCAGCTCTCCTCTAAGAGAGGCATGTTATTGGTACTATGCAAGAGTTGGCTTGGTCCTCCAGTGATTGGATTTTCTCCCAAAGTGTCTGTCATCTTGCATAGTACAAAATGGATCTTTTGACACTGACCGATTGTGGAATAAATGAGTACTTTCGCATTTTTCACTTCGAAATAATAAAGTAGGCATTACCTGAACAAAAATACACCTCAAAAGCGGAGACTGAAGACACACTTAGGATATTGTAAAGATAAATAACCCCAGGGTCCTTTAGGGTTATTCATCTTAACAAGACATGTCTTGGGGTTCGTCATATTTACAAGGCAATTATAGGGGTTATTTGTATTTACAAGGTAAGTATTATTTTTTTCCCCTTTTACTTGCATTTGTGTATTTGTGTGAATAAATGTTTTGTATTCTTACTTGTGTTTTTTTTATTCCTACATGATTTCAATTGGTTCTTATAAAGACAAACAACGGGTTATTCAACTTTGCAAGTTTAATTACCGGTAACTTTATATATGGTTGTGGGGGATATTTAATATTAAAAGATCAAACAGTTATAATAATAAATAACTAAGGGGGTCTAGAGAGCGTAGCACCCCAGTTAGGAAATGGTCATATTATTGGGTTAGGTTTGGTTAGGTTGGTTACATTTGCAAAACAGCCAAAAGCGCACCTAGTGGTACCAGGAAAAGCTTTTTTTTCTTTTCATTTTTTTTTGGGTAAAGGTTGCGGAGATTTAAAAGGGGATGGTAATCGCGTGTTCTGAAGTTGAGGTTAATTAAAACACATTATTTTATGGAAGCGCATAATTAGTTGATTATCACTAGATGTAAGGTGGGAAAGACATTTTGATTTACTTAATGCTAAGACACCGGATGACTGCTTCAGTAATGGTAAACTAGTAAAATAATGAGGTATAACAAGCAATATGACTTTCCAAAAACGAAAATATAAAATGCATGTATGTCACATGTAGGCATAAATATTTGTAATAAAAAAGTTATTATAATAATCAGTTCATGCCTAAGTATATATATATATATATATATATATATATATATATATATATATATATATATATATATATATATATATATATATATATATATAAAACCAAATAAGGATATTACATATGTGAAAACATGCATAATTTTTACCCCGACCGGGACTTGAACCTAGGACTTTTTTTTTTTTTTTATATTACTAAGCCAGATAAGTTGGTAGCGCCTTGGCTCAGTAATCATAAGTCCTATTTACAAGTCCCGGTCGGGGTAAAAATGATTCATATATATATATATATATATATATATATATATATATATATATATATATATATATATAAATATATATATATATATATATATATATATATATATATATATATATATATATATATATATGAATCATTTTTTACCCCGACCGGGACTTGAACCTATGTAATGTGCTCTATTTATATATATATATATATATATATATATATATATATATATATATATATATATATATATATATATATATATATATATGTTTGTACGTATGGCTCTTTTCGTCTTAACATATGATTAAAGCAAGAAAATTGCTGCTTTTGTGTGTGGGGGGGAGGTGTAAATGACTACAGAAGGAAATTGAAAGAAATTTTTAGATTCTTAATGTTTTCAAGTTTATCCTCTCAAGATAAGAAATAAACAGGAAAACTTTAAAAATCTAATAATTTCTTTTAATTTCCTTCCGTAGCCATTTACATATTCAGAATATTTCACTCGCTTCCCGTGAAATAGAATCATATATATATATATATATATATATATATATATATATATATATATATATATATATATATATATATATATATATATATATATATATATATATATATGATATCCTGTGTGCGCATATATGCAAGAATAACTTATGTTTCAAATGAAAGACTTGTAAATAATGAATACTATAAAAAAGGAAAACACTATTTTCCATGACTACATACCATAAGAAATTTTATTGGAAATATTTAGCTTATGGGAAATACGAGATAAGAGAAAAGAAAAAGAAAAGAAGTGGCAGATAATAAATGGAAAAAAAACGAAAGATAAGAAATGTAAAAAAAAAAATCTCGGTTTTTATGAATTTTATGTGTTGGGATGATGATATGGAAAAGACGCCGGATGAATATAGTGTGAGTCTGTGAGTGTGAGTACGTGTATGTGTGTGTGTGTGTGGGTGTGTGTGGGGGGAGAGAGAGAGAGAGAGAGAGAGAGAGAGAGAGAGAGAGAGAGAGAGAGAGAGAGAGAGAGAGAGAGAGAGAGAGAGAGAATCCTAGGTCAAATAACAGCAGAAAAAGATTCCATTAGATATGATGAGATAAGAAAATAGTTTATTGCAAGAACGTGCTGCCTCTCCACACCATCTGCAAACAGAAGACTTAGAAAAATTTTTGAGAATATTTTAGATATAGAATTTTTATTCTAAACTGCAGTCTTGGAAATTTTTAAGAAAATTTTCGAAACAGAACTGGCTCTTTTATTTTGCAAACTGGTCTACAATATATATATATATATATATATATATATATATATATATATATATATATATATATATATATATATATATATATATATATATATATATATATATATATATCGGTTCTTCTTCTATGCCTACATCAATACTGATTATTCGTTACCTTATTATCGCTTAACATCTGACAAGTCACAACACTCCTCATCTCCATTGCTCTCTATGTTTTCTTCGTGCTCAGGTCCGATTAGGGCGGATTTATCTATTGTCCGTCCTGGTGTCACAATCATTATATATATATATATATATATATATATATATATATATATATATATATATATATATATATATATATATATATATATATATATATATATATATATATATATATATATATATATATATATGATTGTGACACCAGGACGGGCCAAAATAAATTCTAAAATAAAACAGCCCTCATCGGGCCTGGGCACGAAGAATACATAAAGTAAAGAGAAACAGAGATGGAGAGTGAAATGACTTGTCAGATGTGAAGGGATAATAAAAGATGTGTGATGAATATCCAAGAATATTCAGTGTAGCTGTAGGCTATAATATATATATATATATATATATATATATATATATATATATATATATATATATATATATATATATATATATATATATATATATATATATATATATATATATATATATATATATTTACTAAGATATAATAACCTAATGAAATTTTAGTCAATAAAAATATTTTCAAAAAATCGTAGATAAAAGAGCCACTACAAACGTAAATTATTATATATATATATATATATATATATATATATATATATATATATATATATATATATATATATATATATATATATATATATATATATATATAATAATATATAATGGAAGTAATAATAATAATAATAATTATTATTATTATTATTATTATTATTATTATTAATATTAATTACAACAATAATAACAATAATAATAATACTAATCCATACATACACACAAACACACATGCGCCGGATGAGGAAGATAACTCACACGATGTTGGTTCCATCGACACCGAAAGATGAAAGAGGGAGTGAGTCAAGATGTTTATGCTATGTCTGGATCACATCACACAAACTCTCTCTCTCTCTCTCTCTCTCTCTCTCTCTCTCTCTCTCTCTCTCTCTCTCTCTCTCTCTCTCTCTCTCTCTCTCTCTCTCTCTCTCTCTCAAGAAAACGTGTTTATACAACACTTTACTCCTTTGCTCTCCCCTATCCTACCTGTCTCTCTCCCTTACCCCAGAATACTATCATTTCAGACAGAGCAATAACAACTAGGGACTGGTATGGTAACTGGCAAGGTCATCTTTTGAGATGAAACCATACACCCGTCCTCTAAGAGTATCATGAGATACAGTAACCCCATTTTTCATGGGCAAAAGCTGCAGGCAAGGAGGAAAAAGTCAAAGATAATTAAAAGCCAAATAAAAGAAAATAGATAAGATAAAAAACAAGAAAACTGAAAAAGAGAAGAAAAAGGTAAACATGAGAAAACAATAATGAGAGAGTAAAATACATATAAAATTAAAAAATAACAAAAATATAATGAGGCAGAGAGCGGAATAAAGAAAGAAAGAAAGAAAGAAAGGTCTCATCTGTTGAGAAATGATGATGACTGCTGCCTTTAGAGATTGGGATTTTAATCCCTGGAGATCTATGACAGGTAAGAAAGAGAAGATTAGATAGCGATTACGAACGAGAGATTAGAATGAAGAGGTATTTGGTGTGGTTGAGGGAGATTTCATGAATGAAGAAAAAAAATTATGGTTTTAAACACCACAAAGAAAAGTTAAGATTCTTTTTTATTTACAGGTGGGAAGAAATCAGACATATAAAGGGTAAAAAATAACAGCTTCAAACACAGCAAACAAAGTTTTTGTCTGTTTGTTTTATATAGGGGAGAAATCAAATTAATAATGAGAAATCAGTAACAGAATTGTAAACACTAAATTAGTTTCTTTGTAACTGTCCGTTTGCGTTAAAGGGGTGAGAAAACAAATGCGTAAAGGGTAAGCTGTAAGGGCTGCAAAGACTAAAAACAAAAAACAAAATTTTTTACTTGTTCGTCTTTTTAAGCATAAATCAACAGATTAAAAACTACAAACAAATATTAATTGTCTTGTGTTTGTTTGCTGGTGTCTTTTTTCAAGGAGAGAAAAATCATATGTATAAAGGGCAAGCAGTCATGACTCCAAAACTGCAAACAATTCTATTTTTTTTTGCGTATAATTGTTTGTTTGTTTTTAAGAGGAGCAATTTCATGTACACAGCTAATTAACAACAATAATTTCAAAAACAGCAAACAAAAGTCATGTTTTATTTGTGATTGTTTGCTTATTCTTATGCATTGCTTCTATATTGTTGTCACTGATAATTAGTAAAAGGAAATAATATTTTCCATAATAATAATAATAATAATAATAATAATAATAATAATAATAATAATAATAATAATAATAATAATGCAAAACATATTTTTTCCACAGCTTAGAGCGCATAGGCAGAGCTCATAAACGAAATGTTCATTTTACAACTACACCATATACTACTACTACTACTACTACTACTACTACTACTACGACTACTACTACTAGTACTACTACTACTACTACTACTACTACTACTACTAATAATAATAATAATAATAATAATAATAATATTAATATGATTATTATTATTATTATCATCATTATCATCATTATTATTATTATTATTATTATTATTATTATTATTATTATTATTATTATTATAACAATTATTATTATTATTATTATTATTATTATTATTATTATTATTATTATTATCATATCACTGCTTTCTAGAAGAGAAAAACCCAAGGTAAGGAGGCGAGAATATGAAGGAGAGAAAGAAGCTTTGCTGTTTGGTTGTTTTGTTCTATCACCATTTTCTTATCTTTTCTTATATATGGTGCCCTTTGATGCATAAAAACAAGAAAATATGTTGTCGTACTACCAGTAGTAGTACGACATTTTTGGAAAAAGTTGTAGAAGTAGTAGTAGTAGTAGAAGCAGTAGTAACTGGAGATGGTTCCTGTATACTTTGTTGATTAAAAAGAGCACTAGAAGTAGTAGTAGAGGATGGTTTTAATGCGTATGGACAGCCGAAAATGTAACATTGATTATAAAAAGACAGACACAAGATTTTTTTTATTTGCCTTTCTTATCTAAATAATCTCTCTTTTTCTCTATCCTTTTTCATCCAAGTTTACCTAGGCCTAAGGAATTCCCAATACTCCTCCTCCCAAAGGCCTACAAGACTACAAAGTTTGAGAGAAAAGTATTATTATTATCATTATTATTATTATTATTATTATCATTATTATTATCATTATTATTATTATTATTATTATTATTATTATTAGTAGTAGTAGTAGTAGTAGTAGTAGTAGTAGTAGTAGTAGTAGTAGTAGTAGTAGTAGTAGTAGTAGTAGTATCAAACACGTCTCTCACATTCAAGCCAATCTCCTCTGTTTATTCCATCTCCATCTAAGCCTAAAGAATACCCCCACCCCGAAGGCCTATTATTACTACTACTACTACTACTACCACTACTACTACTACTACTACCACTACTACTACGAATAATAATAATAATAATAATAATAATAATAATAATAATAATAATAATAATAATAATAAAATAATAGTAGTAGTAGTAGTTGTAGTAGTAGCAGTAGTAATAGTAACAGTAGTGGTAGGATTTGCAGTTGCAGTAGATCATTATTTTTATTATTATGATCTTTTTTTTTCTCTCCTCCATCGCCACCTAAGCCTAAAGAAGATTACTCTCCCCCCCCCCTCCCAGACGCCTAGGAAGACTCCAAAGTTTGAGGGAAGAAGACCCTCCCAAGTCTAATTATTCTTCCTCCAGGAGACAGCTTCGTCGACTCGAAGAAGAAATATGTGTCATCTACTTCCTCATGTGTTCCCGTAGAAGGTTAATCTTGCTTTGTCTCCTGTATTACATCTATTATTATTATTATTATTATTATTATTATTATTATTATTTAATTTTTATTATCTCATGTTTTCCTGTAGAAGGTTAATATTGGTTTATCTCCGGTATTATTATTATTATTATTATTATTATTATTATTATTATTATTATTATTAAAAAAATGCAAATGCGGTAATATCTTTGAAAATAGGAAATGTTGAGCTTGAATATACAAAAACTTATTAATTTTTTCAACATTTCCCTGGGTTTTCAGTTCATACCAATGCATAACTATTATTATTGTTATTATTATTATTATTATTATTATTGACGTTTCAATGGTGCAACGTGCTTTGCTGTAAGTGAAACACTATAAAGGTCAACGAAACATGAAGAACACTTTTTCTTTTTATTCATTATTATTTTTAAGAGATTCATACAATCAACAGTAAACACAAAGTTGAAATAATATAAAAAAGTTAACCATAAAATAATACTGTTGTTGTTATATAGAGAATGGCAAGAAAAGCTGCAAGTACTCAACCTTCCAAAATTTAGAAAAGACAACGAGTACACCATTAGGTCTGGGAAAGAAGAGTATTTTAAGGGTAGAGGCTTTTCGATACTCTCGTGCAATTACCAAAACAACAACAACAACTACTACTATTAAATAATAATAATAATAATAATAATAATAATAATAATAATAATAATAATAATAATAATAATAATAATAATAATAATAATAATAATGCTTGAAATATCTGCGAGAATTAGCCAAAGTGACGTTACTAATCGGGAGATAATAATAATAATAATAATAATAATAATAATAATAATAATAATAATAATAATAATAATAATAATAATAATAATAATAATAATAATAATGCTTGAAATATCTGTGAGAGTTAGCCAAAGTGACGTTACTAATCTGGAGTAAAATGAACAACGATCATAGTATTATTGAGTTTTCATTCACTATCTCTGTCAGTTTACGAAAAGACAATCAAAGTTAATAAATAACGAAGCACGTGTACTTTATATACGCATTTACGCTCTTTAACCACGTGAAACCAAGCTTAAAAACAAATGTAGGCATATAAATTGGTCGAATAAAGATTGCTCTAGTAATGGATCCCTAGAGAAGGATTAGAACTTTAAACCGAAAAGAGAAGGAGGAACAACATCAAGCTGTTCCGGAATAAAAAGGTGATTAATCTAATAAGAGAATATAGTGACAAACAGAAACGCAGAGGGGAAGTTAATTACAAACATAAAGACTTAACCCCCCCCCCCCCAACAACAGAATATGAAATACTAACCCATGCAATGGATAGATATTTTGCACGGCTTTGTATGTCACAATAAGCCCCACTTTGATTGG
>JAXCGZ010023464.1:27500-39361 GCA_037179515.1 Halocaridina rubra
CTTTGTTTTAGGCGGTTTTCTTATCCCTTCCTAATATTCCCTTCAAAAAAAAATCTCTCTAGTATTTTCCTATTACATCTTTTTCATCCCTTATTGACATCCAAAAATAACAGCTGTTACGTGTGTGTGTCATTACCTAATTGTGATTACCTAATTGTGTTCACGGGAAAGAGCTCAAAGCTCGTATCTTCCCGTCTCCTGATCGCTTCCATTTTATACTTAGTGATACTTATCATACCTGTCCTTAAAACTATGGATTGAAATAGCATTAACTACCTCCTCGCTTAGCCAATTCCAATTATCAACTACGCTTACACTGAAAAAGTATTTCCTTACATCCTGCAAAGAAGTTTTCTTACCAAGCTTCAAACTATGACCTCTAGTTCTAGAGCCAGCCATATCAAAATATCTATCCCTATCCACTCTATCATAACCATGGAGGAATTTAAAGACTGTCACCATATCCCCCCTCACTCTTCTAGCTTCGAGTGATGGTAAGTCTAATTCCCTCAGCCTCTCATCATAACTGAGATTGCGTATTTCTGGCACCAGTTTCGTGGCATGTCTTTGAACTTTTTCAAGCTTAGCTATGTGCTTTTTCAAGTGCGGATTCCAAAAGGGGGCTGCATATTCGAGTTTTGGCCTCACATAGGTTACATAAATATTTCTGAACATTTCCTTGTCCATGTGCCTGAAGGCTACCCTTACATTTGATAAGAATGCATATGCTGCCCTTACTATGCCATTTATATGTATTTCTGGAGACAAATCTGCCAGTATGTTTACTCCTAGATCTCTCTCATTTTCTGTCTCTTGAAGTTGTACTCCAGCCACCGAGTAGTCAAGCTTGGGCCTTCTTGCACTTGTACCCATTCTCATTACCTTACATTTTGAAGTATTGAATTTCATTAGCCACTTTTCTGACCACTCGTGCAGACTATTTTGATCTTCCTGAAGTTCTCTACCATTGTTCTCGTTTCCTACTTTCTTCACAATCTTTGCATCATCTGAAAACATATTCATGAATGAATTTACAGACTTTGGTAGGTCATTTACATATACAAGGAACAAAAGAGGCCTTAAAACTGAACCCTGTGGAACTCCACTACTAACTCTTCTCCATTCAGACACTGAGTGTCTTACTCTAACCCTCTGTTCCCTTCCTTCTAAGTAAGTATTTATCCATTCCAAAATATTTCCACCTATTCTAGCCATTGATTGCAGCTTCCTAATAAGTCTCCCATGTGGAACAGTGTCAAACGCTTTCTGGAAGTCTAGGAATATGCAATCTGCCCAGCCCTCTTTTTCCTGTAAGATTCGGCTTACCTCATCATAAAAATTCTAATAAGTTTGTTACTGTTGATCTACCTTCTCTGAAGCCATGTTGCCTCACTGACAAAAAGTTGAAGGATGCCAAGTGAAGAGCTATATGTTTCCTTAGTAGTTTCTCCATAACTTTGCAAACTATGCTGGTCAAGGAAACTGGTCTATAGTTCAGAGCCGTATCCCTCCTTCCCTTTTTGAAGATAGGTATCACATTTGCTTGTTTCCAGCATCTTGGAATCTCCCCTGACTCCAGTGACTTTTTAAATATGATACTTAGTGCCACTGATATTGAGTTTGCGCATTTTTTAAGCACATGAGGGGATATGTCATCAGGACCTGTAGCTTTATGAACATCTAAATCCATCAGCGCTTTGCATACCTCTGTGGCTGTAAGGTTGATGTTCTCTAATACCGGCCCTTGAGCTTCTATCACTGCAATCTGAGGGGGTGGGGTATTTTCTACTGTAAATACTGACTGAAACTCCTTGTTCAATTCTTTGCAGATCTCTTCATCCATCTCAGTGATGCTTCCATCCGCTCTCTTTAGCCTTAAAACCTGTTCTGTTACCTTCAGTTTTCCTCTGATAAAGCTGTGGAAAAGCTTGGGGTTTTCTTTAGCCTTCCTGGTGATGTCCCTCTCATAGTCTCTCTCTGCCTCTCTCCTTTTACTTAGGTAGTCATTTCTTGTTCTTTTGTAGGTTTGCCAGGCATTTATGTTTTTTCTCCTCCTATACCTTTTCCAGCATTTGTCTCTCCACTCCTTAGCTCTTTTACACCCATTATCGAACCATTTCTCTCTGGCATGAATTACACCTACTTTGGTGACAGGTATGCAGCAATCTACTATCTTCCCATATTTCTCACAAAAGATGTCATACATTTCTTGTACAGATTTGTTGTAAAATAAGGTTCTCCAGTCAATAACTGCAAAAAGCTCATTCATTTTGATGTAATCTCCTTTCGGATAGTTCCTCCTCATGTCCTCAGTGCCTCTACTCTCAGGAAGAATATCTTCAATGATATACTCCATCAACAACACACAGTGGTCACTCTTTCCAATTGGTGGTTCATACTCAATTTTTTCAATATCCAACACATTATCTGTGAACACTAGATCAAGTAGTGATGGCTCATCCCCACCCCTGGCCCTTGTTGGTTCCATTACATGTTGGTGTAGGAAATTCCCTTGTACGCAATCTAGGAATCTTGCCCCGAATGAGTCCTCACCACTGTGTGGGTCAAGATTTATCCAATCTATCTCTTTATGATTAAAGTCTCCCATAATCAAAATCCTACATTTTTTTTCCCATGCCATGTTAACAACCGAGTTTATGACTTCAATAGTACCTATATAACTTTCCTCATAAACTTCAAGCCTATTTTGGTTCCTTGGTGGGTTGTATACAACAGTTATTATAATGCTCTCTGACCCAGTATTTATGCGAGCAACAAGAAATTCCTTGAACTCACTTTCTATAGCCAAGTTTATTTCTTCAACTTGAATCCTTTCACTTATGAGCAGTGCTATCCCTCCACCAGTCCTCTCAGATCTTTCAACCCTTAGTATTCTGAAGCCCTTAGGAAAAACTGTGACACTGTTTATGTCCTCACTCAACTTAGTCTCTGTAATTGCTACTATATCTGCCTTACTGTTGTGAATCTTATCTTTTAATTCTACTGCCTTACCAGCTAATCCATCAGCATTTGTGTATAACAATCTTATTGAGGCCCCATCCCCTGATCTTCTGTCATTATCTTCTTTATCTCCCCTTTGTCTGGAAGAACTCTGAAATGAAAATTTTTCTTCTCTTCTTCATTTCTTTCATCATTTAACCTTCTTGCCTCTTGCAACAAGTTTTTGATCTTTCCCATCTCTTCCTGTGTTCTGTATCGTCTAATGAACACTTCTTTGAATTCTTGAAGGTCTTTTAGACTTTTTTTTTCTCAACAATATTTCCCTACATGTTTCCCCTCTCTCAAAGGTTACTTTTGTTGGTCTCGGCTTTCCTTCCCTCGAATATTTACCTAGTTGGTGTATGTGTGTGTGTGTGTGTGTGTGTGTGTGTGTGTGTGTGTGTGTGTGTTATTCCTATTTTGACTTGTATTCTGACTCCTTCTGGTCACCTTAACCCAAATTATACTCTATTGTTCCTTTCTAATGTAAATGTTTTTAATATCCTATGAGACACCCCAGAAGAATTAGTTTCTTTTTTCTTATATTATATTCATGGTTTATCAGTACTAGCAAATAAATAATGACATTAAGGTTTGTCTTATATCTTCGTGGTTTAATTTCCCTCTTACTGTCCCATAACAATTTACCTCTTCATTTTTTCCTTATTTCATCTAATTTTCTTAATCTTGCTTGGCCTTCTTTAAACAATTACTATTTTTATTCTTCCTTATTTTTTCATGTTTCTATATATATTTTTTTTTGCCTCCATATTTTTCATCATATTCTTTATTCCTTCTTTAAACCATAAAATCATGACAGCAATAGTTGTAATAGTTTTATGGTTTCTTATTTCATCATGACATGACGTTTGCATCCAATCGTTTTACCCAGTTACCTGTTTTCTTATATATTATTTCATCTATTTCCTGCTTAACTTCTTAATATCAAAACATCAATACAATTCGATAATTTTATGCTATTTCATCCTCTTGTTTATATTCCCTTTTGTCGTCCTAATTTTGTATCTTTTTTTCAGTCCCAATTCCTATTGTTCTCTAACTCTTACTTGACAACATAAAACAATTATAACCTTTTCCTTCTTATCATATATCACTTTGTCTTTATACTACTTTTTTGCTAACTAAAGTGATACTTTTTCTATTTCAATTCTTTTTCTCTATTCTCTTAACTTGACACCAAGAAATATTTACAACATTCTTCTTATATCCAATTTCATTTCATTTTTTCCCTTCTTGCCAGATAATTTTTCCATTTTTTTCTATTTCAATTCTTTTTCTCTATTCTCTTCTTGACACCAAGAAATATTTACAACATTCTTCTTATATCCAATTTCATTTCATTTTTTCCCTTCTTGCCAGATAATTTTTCCATTTTTTTCTATTTCAATTCTTTTTCTCTATTCTCTTCTTGACACCAAGAAATATTTACAACATTCTTCTTATATCCAATTTCATTTCATTTTTTCCCTTCTTGCCAGATAATTTTTCCATTTTTTCTATGCTGTTTCATTTTGTTTTCTTAGTCCATCTTGACTTACTCTATTACAGTTTTCTTCGTTATATATATTTAAATTTCTCTTCATCCAAATTTACCATACCAATATATCCTCTTTTCCTCGATACTCTTTCATCTTATCATACGTCTTCTAAACATAATAAAACTATTATAACTTTTTCTTTCTATCCTATTTCATCTTGTCTTTGCTATTCATTCTTTCCATCCTAATTCCGCCTCCTGCCATTCACGTCTCTGGTGAGGAGGGCCGAACCCCTATTGCAATCTGTTGTCTGCCTCTCTATATACCCTCTTTCCCTCTAGGAGTCTAGGGAATTACAAGGAGAGGAATTGTTCTCTCTCTCTCTCTCTCTCTCTCTCTCTCTCTCTCTCTCTCTCTCTCTCTCTCTCTCTTTCTCTTTCTAACGTCAGTTCGCAAAAATAATGGCCAAGATTCGATTCCAGATGGTAATGAATATGTAACACGTTCTCCATGAGTTTGTTTTCAGGTTCCCTACACCAAAGCGGGATTGGAATGGCACTCTCTCTCTCTCTCTCTCTCTCTCTCTCTCTCTCTCTCTCTCTCTCTCTCTCTCTCTCTCTCTCTCTCTCTCTCTCTCTCTCTCTCATGATGGTAGTTCCAACAGTGGATTTTGGTAAAACTGAAGCATTGGTTGTCATAAAATTCCTCTTCTTGAAAGGCAAAGGAGTCACAGAAATCCATGGTGAGATGAAGGAAGTCTTGAAGGATGAAGAAGTTCCGGACTCAGAAGTCAGCTAGAAAGAATCTGACTTCAGTGTTCAGGGACAAAGGCAGAGTACTCCTCATCAAATACCTGCCAAAGGATCACACCATTAACGCAGAATACTGTATGTCTCTGTTGGAGGAACCACCTGCCTTACTCTTCAGACTTGGTCACAAATCTCTCACTATAACCCATATTCTCGTTTTCGTTCCAAAGGTGGGGCCTGTGCCTACTGAAACACTAAAACTCCTGTTGCAAGGCTCATGTACCTTGAATTTCCTGACTTTGATGTTCTCTGGCTGAAAATCTATCTTTCCATTACTACTATATTCCTTTGCTTCAGGTACTGTTCTCCTAACTCCATCGAGTTAGTATCTTTCTTTGAATATCTGTCTTCGTGCCATGAATCCTTGCTATCTTTTCAACCACATGCCGAAGCTCTCTATATTGGCGACTTCAATGTACACCTTAGAGCGAGACTTAATTCTTCTCACACTGATGCGGGAGTAAGAGAGGCCCTTGCTTTCTCTATTACTCACGACCTGGGGTAAGTTTTCACACATCCTACTTGTGTTTCTGATCGATACGAAAAAGCAGCAAACCCTCTTGACGTATTTCTTAATTTAACGCTTCCAACTACTTTTAGTCTGTGCTTTCCCCTCTTGGTAAATCTAACCACTCTGTGATCTCAATGTCTTCCATTTTTGCTCCCCCCCCATCAACTCCTCCTAATCAACACCATATTTGGCACTTTAAGTGTACCCAGCGTGAAGATTTGCATAATTTCCTCTTTGGCTTCCCATGGGATGACTACTGCTTTCAGTCCCACAACCCTGATCAGGTACCCCTAAAAGTTGCTGAGATCATAATCTCGGGAATGAAGGCGTATATCCCCTCCTTTATAAAAACTTTTTCTACCTCTAATCTTTGGTCTGACCATTCCTGTTCCATGGGTATTCAGGCCATGGATCAGGAACACCAGTCATACCAAGTCTCTCCTTCTTATTTAACTTGATCTGCTTTTATTGTAGCTAGGAATCACTGTACTGCTCAGATTCCAAGGTCTAAAGATTCCATTATATGAAGAAAGTTAAAGACCTTAACTCCTTCCCACTGACATATGTTTCTCCTTAAGCAAAAACTTCTGTAGCTCATGCTATCCCCCTCTCTTTTGTTCTGATGTTTCTATCATTGGCTCTCATTTTTCTGACAACTCTTCCGTAAACGATTCCAGCGCACCTCCCCCTCAATCTTTACCTCTCTCTAAACCTATGCCCTCCTTTATCCTTTCTTCATGCAAATTTCATAAGGTTCTTCACTCACTAGAGAAGACCAAGGTATCTGGTCTTGGAATCTCTGCAAAGTTCCTTAAGAAGTTTGAAGATGAAATAGCTCCCGTTCTTTGCCATCTTTTATATCTCATTCTCTCAACCAGAATCTATCCTTCATTTTAGAAGCATGCTCTAGTGTAACCTGTTCCTAAGAAGGGTGACCGCTCTATTCCTTCAAACTACCGACCTATTGCACTGACCTCTTCTATCGCTAAAGTTTTCAAAACTTTGCTCAATGCTGACTTTTTGAAACATCTTGAATCTAACTCACTTATCTCCGATTACCAGTACAGATTCCAAAGGCATGATCAACTGGTGACCTCCTGTCCTATATTACTCATATATGGTCATCTTCTCTAAGGAACTATAGGGAATTCTTTGTCATCACCCTTGATATCTCTAAGGTTTTTGACAGAGTCTGGAACAAGGCTCTGTTGGCAAAACTCCCTGCATCTCTCTGTTCTCTGATTTCCAGTTTTCTTTCTGACTGCTTTATATCTGTGGTTGTTGATGGTGCACCATCTAGCCCATTCCCTGTTATCTACTCTGTTTCTTCTCTCCATCAGTGATTTTTTGCAGTCCCCATCTTCCTCTATTCTTCACGCCGTTGACGAAGATTCTACCCTTCATTTTTCTTTTGCCATTTCTTCACAACCTTCAAATGCTATTCATAATCAGTCTCGTATCACTCTTTCTTCTACTATCAACTCTGATTTGCTGAGAGCATCTGAGCGGAGCACCCAAAATTTAGCTAAATTTAATGCCTCCAAGACAGTTATTGGCTATCTCTTTATCTTCTCCTGATAGCGCTATTGTCTTCAAAACTAATGAAATATAGCCTCTTAATTTTATCGACATATTAGGCATCCATATAGCCTTTAACTTGTCTTGGAGAAATCACATAATGCAAATTTCTAAATCTGCATCCCAAAACTTGGGTGTTCTATTTTGTTTCCGTCATTAACTCTTTACAGATACTTAAAATCTATAAAGGTCTTATCCATCTCTGCTTAGAATAGTTCTTGTGCATTTGGTGTGCTTCTTCTTATACTTATCTCCTTGATGGGGTTGAATCTAAGGTAGTCAGACTAATTAATAAACCTGCTCTTGCTTCTAATCTGAATTCACTTTCTCTTCGCCATAAGGTATCATTCCTTTATCTTTTCTATTGCTACTACTTCCATTGCTGCTATGATGAGCTGGAGAGTTGCATTCCTCCCCACTGCCGAGGCCGTGTAACACTCGTCAAGTGGCCTCCTCATAGGTACTGTGTGGAGATTTGTAGCTCGCGGATTGGTCAGTGCAGTGACTGCTTCTTCCATTCTACCTAATGACTCTGGAACTCTCTTCCTCCTTCTGTATTTCCTAATTCTTATAACCTTTCTTCCTTCAAAAAGCAGATCTATCGTCATCTCAATGCATAATTTTGCCATATCTTTGGGTCCTCAGTACTTTGACTATTCTTTCAGTATGTCCTTTTCCTTTATGTATAATTACCTCATCTTTGCATTGTCCATAAACTTTTTCTTTTCCTTTGTCATAATGCTTTTTTTGTGCCCCGGCCTTTATTGATGAGGGCAGTTTTCTTGCCTGTCCTGGTGTCACACTCACAAAAAAAATTAAGAAACATCTGAAGGTAGCGATATTGCACTCCCATTTGGAAGTGATCACTGCTACAGAGGCCTGGTTGGAAGCCCAACCTTCCGAGTTCTTTTTCATGGCTAAGAAAAGCCGAATGACCGCTGCAATAAGTGTGAGAATCAGAGAGGGGAATATGTTGAATAAATTCATTATGAATTGATCCTCCACTATTTTCAATTACCCAAAGCCAGGAACTTTTCAGCTACTTCGTGTATATATATATATATATATATATATATATATATATATATATATATATATATATATATATATATATATATATATATATATATATATATATATATATATATATATATATATATATATATATATATATATATATATATATATATATATATATATAATATATTAAAATAATAATAATGGTAGTAATAGTGGTAAAATAATGATAATAACTAGTAAAAATAAAATTAAAATTAATAACAATAATTATCATCATCATCAGCATTAATAATAATAATAAAAATAATAATAATAAAAATAATAATAATAATAATAATAATAATAATAATAATAATAATAATAATAATAATAATAATAATAATAATAATAATAATAATAATAAGAGTAAAATTAAAATTAATAATAATAATCATCATGATCAGCATAATAATAATAATAAAATAATAATAATAATAATAACAATAAAAATCATAATAATAATGAAAATAATAATAATAACAATAATAAAAATAATGAAAATAATAATAATAATAGAAATAATAATAATAATAATAATACTCCTCTCTCTCAAGCCAGACTGCAAGAACAGTGTTGTTACTCTATAAAAGGGCTTTCCCGACCTTCTGCAAGTCATCGACTTGTGTCAGGACAAGACTGCCCACATTTCGCCAGCCACCGCCCTACGATAAGCCCTGTTATGGAGAGTTCACGCCCGGACGACGCCTCTTGGAGCCATCCAACTCCTCCTCCTCCTCCCATACTCCCTTTTCCACCTCCGTCAACACCCTTCTCCAGGGACACACCGCTGAGGGAGTTCTGAGTCTCTTCAGGAGTGGGATTTTAATGCTGTTGTTTGCCTCTATGAATCACTATTCATCTCCATTATGGAGCTGGACACACAGGTTGGAGCTGGGGCACTAAGACTGGATGGAGTCTAGGTAAAAAGTTAAGAAAAACTCCCCTATGGGAAATATCTGCAGAAATATATGATATCTAATCCATTAGCATTCTTTGAAACGATAATACTGTAATTCTCATATACACTTTGCATACTTTAAAATTATGTAATAAAGTTTCAACGTGTCTGTTAAAGAAAGTTTTTTCTTGTGTCGTGAGTTCAGCATATCTGTTATTTATTATTATTATTATTATTATTATTATTATTATTATTATTATTATTATTATTATTATTATTATTAGTTGTTGTTGTTGTTGTGAAACCATTTACTCTTTAAAAAAAAACATGAAATTGATAATTTCAAGTGAAGGTGGAATCAAAATAGGTTTGGAAGGCAATGTAAACATGAATCAAAAGGAATTAGACTTTAAAAGAAAAGAGCTTTTCAACTTCGTCATTAATTAAATGATAAAAGATACTTTTTGATATGGTCATCAATATATGTTTTACACTTAATTTTATTGTTTGAAAAAGAATATACGTGACTTATTTTTTTTTCCTTTGAGGGATTTTTTTAATGGGGAATTTTTTCCTTTGAGGGATTTTTTTTAATAGGGGATTACTGATAGGTGGATTTTTTCCACGGGGTATTTTTTCATGTGGGGGATATTTCTTGCCGGGGATTCTTTCTTCGAGGGATTTTTTCTTGCGGGGATTCTTTCCTCGAGGGATTATGGACAGGGGGATTTTTTTCGAGGGATTCTTTCCTGACGCTGGTTGGATGTCCTTCCTAACACCCCGAAGCTTGACTTGATCGCAGGTTGACGCTTCCCTTCACTACAATAGCCTCTGCCTCCCATAGTTCATTCTTTAAGTCTCTATTAATCTGCCTTTTCTATTTTTTTTCCCTGGGTTGAGGAGTAAGAATACCACCTTCGTGTTACCCTAAGTGAAGTAATCGTCGACTAAATGGGGGTGAGCGAGGGAACTGGATATCCCCTCAAGTATTTTCCTCCCATAAAAAGCTTTGCTCTAACTCCGCCACATCCTCTGATAAGAAATGTATTAGTGTAAACTTGTTAAAACTTTTCAAGATATAAATGTGAAATATTGCAAGTGAAAGTCTCTTGGACTCAACTAGGGCTGGCCAGGACAGCTCGATGTTCAAAGTGTTTTTTCAGTTCCTTCGGTTCTTTTTTTATGCCTACACCAAATGTTATGTCTTATTCGTTACACCTATCTTATTATCTCTTCACATTTGACAAGTCACAACACTCATCATGTTTCTCTGTACTTTCTTTGAGCCTGTCATTCTTACTAATTATCCTCCTCAATCATTTCTACCTTGTTCTTAAGCTGCTATTTTTCTTTATGTTTTGTTGTTGTCCAGGACCAATGATTTTCTCTGTCGTCCGTCCCGGTGTCACACTCATAAACAAAACAAAATTTCTTGTTGATTAGGTGAGGTTGCCCTACACTTAGCTAATGAGGCACCTGTCTGTGCCTCAACAGAAGATTAAGCACCTAAAATGACATCAGATGACTATTGGTTCCAAAAGTTTTTCATCTGCAGGGTTAATAATTAATAATTTATCTGTATTTAAAAAAATTTCAGATCTCAAATTTCATATATATATATATATATATATATATATATATATATATATATATATATATATATATATATATATATGTACTCTCCAACTACCTCCTCCTCCTCCAGCATGAGGAGGAGTACCCGGATATGACCCAATGGCACCCGTGAGGTGAGGGAAGGTGGGTGAGGGTCACATGAACGCACCCACTGTCACTGTCAATGATAAACATCAGTTTGGGTAAATATGGCGTTTATTTTGCAATATAATATAATATAATATAATATAATATAATATAATATATATATATATATATATATATATATATATATATATATATATATATATATATATATATATATATATATATATATATAGTTAAAAGGGAGGTGGGTAAAGTGTGCCTACGTGTACACACTCAAACACACACGTATATAACACTGGTAAATACGGCATATATTTCGCAACACATAGATAAGTAAATAAACAAACCCGTATGTATGTATGTATATGTGTGTGTGTGTGTGTGTGTGTGTGTGTGTGTGTGTGTGTGTGTGTGTGTGTGTATGTATGTAATTCATATGCAATACTAGACTGAAACTGATTATGCCCTTCATGCAAGTCAAGGAGTGGGGGAAACAGTATCTCTGACAGACAATGCTAGTTGTGAAGCGACAAACTGGGATTCGATCCCATCGCGGGGCGCTAGGAAGGGCACCTAGCCCCAATCCCCAACTCCAATGTGTGTCCACCACCATTATATGGGGAATAACAGTGACAAGAACGGTGTATATCCGCATATAGTAAAAAAAAAAAAAAAAAACGAAGAGCCTATTTGTTAATATGTTCACGTCTATCCATCCTCAAAACCTCAAGACACACCCACACACACCTGGAGCTGTGACCATGGAAACCTACAGGTAACAACCT
>JAXCGZ010023465.1:0-2500 GCA_037179515.1 Halocaridina rubra
AGACACACGTATATGCATATACATATACATATACACATACACCCACATACCTATATATATATAGTTTATTGACAAAATATTACAAAAGTATTACAAAAATATATTAAATTTTTTCTTTTTGCACAAAATAGCATAAGTAATAGAAACAATATTTTGTCCATCAAAAAAATCTTAGCCTAAAGAACAATACAAATATTCTCACAAACTTACCAACAAAAGTAAATAATCCTATTTATCTTAATGCCTAATTCTGAAATACAGTTAGAAGAATAGAATACATCCATATATTGCAAATTAACCTATACATACAAAAAATCAATGCTTTCCTCATTACAAGGTTGAATCTCTTCCTTATCTGTACAACTTTAGTAATTCATAAATATACTGACATATATATAGTTTATTGACAAAATATTACAAAAGTATTACAAAAATATATTAATTTTTTTCTTTTTGCACAAAATAGCATAGGTAATAGAAACAATATTTTGTCCATCAAAAAAATCTTAGCCTAAAGAACAATACACATATCACAAACTTACCAACAAAAGTAAATAATCATATTTACCTTAATGCCTAATTCTGAAATACAGTTAGAAGAATAGAATACATCCAAATATTACAAATTAACCTATTCATACAAAAAAAATCAATGCTTTCCTCATTACAAGGTTGAATCTCTTCCTTATCTGTACAACTTTAGTACTTCATAAATATATTGACACAACTCGGTAATATGAAGCTCTTCATTCAAAAGTGATTGGACACTCAGATAGTTTAACACACACACATATCTATTTATGAAGAAAAGGTATGACATAGAGATAAGAGACAGGTTCATTGTAGTAAGAAGGGTGTGATTAACTAGAAGGAAAGAAAAAAAAAATTAAAGAATAGAAAGTTGGGAGAGTGATATCTGCATCTAATTATCTGCAGTGTTAAGGAATTTTACCTGTTCAAGTATGAGGGCTTTACCTTTGACTTTAGCTGCTCGTGTTATTCGGGTTCTTTGAGCTATTTCCTTGTCACTGCCATTATCATTTTGAGATGATATAGGACAAACCTTAAATGATTCATTTGTCATGTTTTCAAGCTGAATCATTAATGTAGCTACTTGCTCTTTTAAGTTTTTGAGCATCTTTTCATAGGAGTTATATTTGCACTGTAGTTCTCGGTCGTTATCTCTGATAGTTTGTTCATTCACTGTTACAATTTGTTCATTCACTGCAGTGATTTGTTCCTTTACTGCTACAATTTGTACCTGAACTGCTTCATCTGTAGTTGTCAGTAATGATTCACCCTCGGCAGATCCTGTATCTTGGCTCTCCGAGGTGATACTATCTTCATTCTGCTGGGAACAGTTATGCTCCCACATATTTTCAGTGACTGTGCCACATCGTGAGCAAGTCCGGGACCGAGGAGTTGTTGTGATGGGCCCAGCAGTCTCTGCTGAACATTTTTGATAAGTGTGCCCCTTCTGGCAATAGAGGGAGCGCTGGATGTTGGTTGAAGATTTTTCTTGCACTTTGAGGATAGGGGGATCTTTAATCCCTGGAAGAAGGACAATTTCTTCTGGAGGATTGACTTCAATTGATTTCCACATCATCTTTAGAGTCGAAGATTCTTTTCCATCATACTTTAAGCATTGTAGGCTTTCGATGTATTTTCCATCTTCATTTCCTAGGAGGGAGTGCAGTTGTTCTTTATTCCAATAAGTAGGAAACCCTTTAATGAAAAATGTTCTAAGAGGTGGCTTATCCTTTGACACGAATTGGAGCCCCCCATGCACACCCCTTTGCAATTCTTCAATAAGATGCTTGTTTTTCCTCATGACATATAAATGATTAAACCACCACTTGCTTTGGTTGGGAATGCTCAGCGAATGATGGTGAATGGGAAGGAATTTATTCCTCCATTGAAATTTTTCCGCGAGAGGTATACCTTCTGGAAAGCTTAGAAGGTGAAAATCCTTCCTTGGGAACACAGATCTAGGTTTGATACCTCTGTCTTTGGCCAGTACCTTCGTCGAGGAACGTGTTCCCCTTTCAGGTGGGGGGGTAGCCATAAGGAGAGTATTTGGTGATGGGGGTGTAAGGAGGGGTGGTCAAATTCAGAGCTTGGTGTCGTTTTCAAGTATATGCCTCTCTTGCGCTGAGCCTATCAGACTGGTGTGTGTGTGTGTGTGTGTAAGTATTTTAACACACACAATGATGCACTGGTAGGGAGGTATGAGATTCCCTCTCGCACTCACTATGGGGTATGTTCTTTACCACAGCCGTAACGGTCAGAAATACAGTAAATTGAGTCGGAATTTTCTTTCTTTAAAGAATATTTTTCAAAGACGTTATTTTACTCAATGTTTATTTATTTATTTTCTTTTTATTATTTATATATATAGATTTATATATATATATATATATATATATATATATATATATATATATATATATATATATATATATATATATATATATATATATATATATATATATATATATAT
>JAXCGZ010023465.1:7500-12500 GCA_037179515.1 Halocaridina rubra
CCTAATCCATGCTTTGACCATGCATGCTCCATGGGTATTCAGGCCAGGGATCGGACATGCTGAGTGTACCAAGCCTCTCCTCTCTGATTTAACTAGCTCTGCTTTTCTTGTAACTAGAAATCTCTGTACTGCTCAAATTCAAGGGTGTAAAGCTTTCTTCTTAAGAGGGAAAACTGATGATGTTACTTCCTCTCCCACTGATAAATGTTTCTTCTCTTAGCCAAAAACCTCTCCAAAACTTCTGTAACTTAAGCTTCCCTACCTCTTATTCATTCTGATGGTTCTAGAGCTTGCTCTCCCACTGAAATACCACTCTTTCGCTTTCGTTTTTATGCTAACTCTTCCGTAAGCAAATCCAGCGCACCTGTCCCTCATAGTTTACCCATCTCTAACCTAATGTTCTGCTTCCTGCTTTCTTCATTCAAAGTTTATAAGGCTCTTCCTTCTGTGAAGACGAACAATGCATATAGACCAGATGGTGTCCCTAAAAGGCTCCTTAAGGAGTTTGCAAATAAGCTGGCTCCCGTGCTTTAGCGTCTATTTTCCCCTCATTCTCTCAACCAGTATCTATCCTTCCTTTTCGTAGCATGCTTCATTTCAACCTGTCCATAAGGTGAGTGATTGCTCTCTTCCTTCAAACTACAGACCTATTGCCGTAAGCTCTGTTATCGCTAATGTATTCTAAAATTTGCTGAATCTTCTCTTCTTGAAACAAATTGATACTAACTCGCTTATCTCTGATCACTAGTACAGCTTCCCATGGCAAGATCCAATAGTGACTTTCTGTCCTATCTTAGTCATGTATGGTCATCTTGTCAGAGGAACTATGGGGAAACCTGTGTTGTCTCCCTTGATAAAACTAAGGCTTTTGACAGAGTCTGGTACAATGCTCTGTTGGCAAAACTTCCTGCTTATGGCCTTACCCCTTCTCTTTGTTCTCTGATTTCCAGTTTTCATTCTGACCGTTTTATATTTGTGATTGTTGACGCTGCATTTTCTAGCACATTCCAGGCTACCATTGGTGTTTCCACAAGGCTTTGTTCTCTCCCTTGTTCCTCTTCATCAACGATCTGCTTCAATCCCCATCCTGCTCTCTTCTCCACAAATTCTCGATGCTTCTACCCTTCATTTTACCCCAGCCTTTAATTTACAACCTACATCTTCTACTCGTTATCAGAATCGTATCAATCTCTCTCCTACTCTCAATTTCCCTTTTGTATAGAGTATTTGAGTGGGGCACTCAGAAGTTAATGAAATTTAATGTCTTCAAAACACAATTTTTCTGCTATATCTTTAATCTTCTTCTCCAGCTTATAGCCCAATTGTCTTCAAAAGTAAATAAATATTCCCACTTTATTTTGTTAATATATTAGAAATCCACAAAGCATCTACGATGTCTTGAAGGAATCAAATAACTCACATTTCTAAATCATCCAAAAATTTAGGTGTTCTGTTTCGTTTTTGTCATTAATTTTCCTCTCTTCAGTTATTTAAAATCTATAAGTCTTATCCGTCATTGCTTATGAACCTGCTGTCGAATTTATTAATGGCCCTTCTGACATTTTTAATGTGGAGTCTTTTTCCTTTATCCAAAAGGCATAATCCCTTTATCTTTCCTTTCACCACTACTTCCATAGTTGCTCTGATAAATTAGCTAGGTGCATGCTTCTCCAAATGCCGAGATCACGTAACTCTCGAAAAGCGGCCTCGTCTCACAAGTACAGAGTGGAGATATATACTTCTTGATTTAGTTGAGGAGCGGCTGCTTCTTTCCATCCAACTCCAAATTCTAAGACTCTATTCCTATTTCTGTCTTTCCTAATTCGTATAACCTATTTTCCTCCAAAAGGTGGATCTATCGTCATCTCAGGGCATAATTCTCCAATATCTATAGGTCATCAATACTTCAATTTTTGCTTCATCCTGTCCTTTTCCCATTGTGAATCGTTTCTATCTTTCTGCCCTGTCATTGACTTTCTACTATTTCTTCGTCTTAATGCTTTTTTCATGCCCGAGCATGATAAGGGCAATTTTTTGCCTGTCCCAGTGACACATTCATAGTAAAATATTCACGGCGTAATACATATATATATATATATATATATATATATATATATATATATATATATATATATATATATATATATATATATATATATATATATATATATATATATATATATATATATATATATATATATATATATATATATATATATATATATATATATATATATCTTCTTCTTCTTCTTCATCTACATCTTTTCCCACTTCTATGTGGGGTCGATGTTTCTGGCCAGTTATCTGTACTGGCCATATATTGGTTTTGGCAAAATTTTTATGGCCGGATGCCCTTTCTGCCGCCAACCTTCCCCATCTATCCGAGCTTGGGACCGGCACCAAGTTGAGGCTGGCTTGGCCCCTCAGTGGCTGGGTTATATATATATATATATATATATATATATATATATATATATATATATATATATATATATATATATATATATATATATATATATATATATATATATATATATATATATATATATATATGCATGGATAGTAGGTTGGCCATGGCACCAGCCGCCCGTTGAAAGACTACGACTGAAGGTATTAGGATGCAACTAGGACTGGTCCAGACAGTTCCAGGTTGAATCTTCCTTCAGGATGGTTCTTTCCTCATGCCTACATCTACATTGAATATCCTGGCATATTCATTACACATCTCTTGCTACTCCATTACATTTGACAAGTCACAACATTCTGCACATCTGTCTCTTTTACTTTCCTTTTCCTCACATTTTGTCATTATTTATGGAAGGTTCACAACTAATGGCCCCCAGTACCCAGCATTGTGGGGTGCGAAGAATCTCCGGGGATCGTGTTGACTCCACCATTGGCTTGAGGGCAGACACGCCAGGTGGTAGTAATGGATCTGCTCTTAACCTTGCACCTCCTAATAGATCTGCTTCTTTCACTCTTCACTATTAAAACATTCGTGGACTGAACTCTAATCTTTCGTCTGTGGAACAGCACTTGGGCTCTTTCCTCCCTAACCTCCTCCTCCTATCTGAAACCCAGTTGTCTATACATGCTTCCACTGACCCTTTCCAAATCTCCCACTATAATCTGTATACTCGTTTTCGTTCTAAAGGTGGGGTCTGTGCTTACTGCAACATTAACACTCCTACTGTGAGGCTCATGGACCTTGAATCTCCTGACTTTGATGTTCTCTGGCTAAAAGTCTATTTCTCCACTACCACTATCATCCTTTGCTTCTGCTACTGTTCTCCAAACTCCACCGAGTTTGTATCTTTCTTTGAATATCTCTCCTAGTGCCATGAGTCCTTGCTATCTTCTCACCCACATGCCGAAGTTCTCTACATTGGAGACTTCAATGTACACCACAGTGAGTGGCTTCATTCTTCTCACACTGATGTGGGAGGAAGCGAGGCTCTTGCTTTCTCTATTACTCATGATCAGGAGCAAATTATTAAACATCCTACTCGTGTTCCTGATCGTCACGAACAAGCTGCTAACATTCTTGACCTTTTTTTTACTTCTAACCCTTCAAACTACTCTTATTCCGTGCTTTCCCCTCTTGGTAAATCTGACCACTCCATGATCTCTGTCTCTTCCATTTTCGCTCCCCCACCACCAATCCCTCCTACTCAACGCCGCCTTTGGCACTTCGAGCGAACTCAATATGAAAATTTGCGTAACTTTCTCTTTGACTTTCCATGGGATGACTACTGCTTTCGGTCCCACAACCCTGATCGGGTAGCTGTAAAAGTTGCCGAGATCATGACCGCAGGAATGGAGGCGTACATCCCCTCTTCTACAAAAACTTTCTCTCCCCCTAAACCTTTGTTTGACCGTGCCTGCTCCATGGTTATCCAGGGTAGGAATCAGGCTCACCGATCTTACCAAGCCTCTCCTTCCGATTTAACTTGCTCTGCTTTTATTATAGCTAGGAATCGCTGTACAGCTCAGATTCGAAGGTCTAAGGCTTCCTTTATAAGAAGGAAAGTTGATGACCTTAATTCCTCTCCCACTGACAAATGCTTCTGGTCCTTAGCCAAAAACCTCTCCAAAAACTTCTGTAACTCAAGCTTTCCCCCTCTCATTCGTTCTGATGGTTCTATAGCTTGCTCTCCCACTGACAAAGCCACTCTCTTTGGCTCTCATTTTTCTGCTAACTCTTCTATCAACGATTCCAGCGCACCTGTTCCTCAGTCTTTTCCCTTATCTAACCCTATGCCCTCCCTTATCCTTTCTTCACGCAAAGTTCATAAGGTTCTTCGCTCACTAAAGACAAACAAGGCATCTGGTCCCGATGGTATCCCTGCAAGGTTCCTTAAGGAGTTTGCAGATGAACTGGCTCCCGTGCTTTGCCGTCTTTTTCGTCTCATTCTGTCAACCAGTATCTATCCTTCATCTTGGAAGCATGCTCTAGTTCAACCTGTTCCTAAGAAGGGTGACCGCTCTATTCCTTCTAACTACCGACCTATTGCTCTAACCTCCTCGATTGCTAAAGTTTTCGAAACTTTGCTCAATGCTCACTTCTTGAAACGCCTTGAATCTAACTCACTTATCTCCAATCATCAGTACGGCTTCTGCAAGGCAAGATCCACTGGTGATCTCCTGTCCTATCTTACTCATGTATGGTCTTCTTCTCTTAGGAACTATGGGGAATCCTTTGTCGTCGCCCTTGATATCTCTAAGGCTTTTGACAGAGTCTGGCACAAGGCTCTGTTGGCCAAACTCCCTGCCTACGGCTTTACCCCTTCTTTCTGTTCTCTGATTTCCAGTTTTCTCACTGACCGTTCTATATCTGTAGTTGTTGATGGCGCGACATCTAGCCCTTTCTCTGTTTCCAGTGGTGTTCCACAGGGCTCTGTTCTTTCACCTACTCTCTTCCTTCTCTTCATCAATGATCTTCTACAGTCCCCATCTTCCTCTCTTCTTCATGCCTTTGCCGATGATTTTACCCTTCACTC